>VTPC01008810.1:0-30113 GCA_011009095.1 Ignelater luminosus | reverse complement strand
TTTTTAGAAACTGTAAAACAAAGAGGTCAGAAGATTTTAGATTATAATGGTAAAAGTCAATATGGGTATTCTACAGTCCAAATGATGACTAAACACGGGAAAAGATGCAGTGCTAATAAGGCTTTTGTAAAACCAGTACACTAAATAGGGAAAAAGAAGTATTAGATCATACATTAGGTATAAAAATTTTGATTAGAAATAAAAAGGCGTATGGAATAGAATTTATTCGTAACGGAAAAAAATATAAAGCAACAGTATCGAAAGAAGTTATAATTTCTTGTGGTGTAGTAAATAGCCCTCAGATTTTAATGCTGTCTGGAATTGGACCAAAGGAACATTTAGAACAACTTGGAATTCCTGTAATTCAAAATCTTCCTGACACTGATTCTTCAGTCTCCAAAGATTGAGCAAAGAAAGACGATGAATCCATGTCATCGTCAATGATAGTGGCTACAAACTATCGAACAATTCAATCCTGCTTTCTGGCATCTACAGTTGGAAAAAAATTGAATGTAGAAGTATACCAGGAGCCCAAAAACATGATCTTTTAATCTCCATCCTCAGTCTGTAGGGCCAATTTCATCATTTCCAAGCCATATTTAAAATTGGTAATACACTTAATGAGCAGCAGCAGATGTTGGAGGAAGAGAAGATAGTTGCACAGCTTTATTGAGCTTTGTAGATTTAGGAAGATTTAAATATTTAATAACATCGATGGAATCCTGATTTTTGGATGCTCCATAAATAGTCAGAAGAGAACGTAGGCCATTATTAAAAATATCATTAGTACTGTTGGCCGCTGCAAAGGCTTGAGCATATTTATGTAGATCATCACTCTTTTCAAAAAGTTTGAAGATCTTTAATTAGCCCTTCTTGTAAAGCGCTGAAGTTGTATCACAACCAGTAATTGCATAAGGAAATAATAAGTGTGCTTGACATTTCGAATAAGAGACCAAACTCTCAAAAGAATACATTTTTAATTCAATTTTTTTTACCAGGTTTCCGGAAATATACTAAACTTCTCAACAAAATTAGGGAAACACTTGAAATTTTGCGAAAAATAACTGTTTTCCAAACCCAAATATCTTTACCAGTTTTTATCGGAACAACTTGATCCAAATGGTTTCCTAAACGTTAACATCTCTGCCTTTGAATGCTGTCATTCAAAGGGTCGAAAACGCTTAGGTAGAGGGCGGCGCAATTGTAGCTAGACCGCAACGGTGCAGAAATGTCGAAAATTGTTTTAACTTTAAAACGCAACACCGATCGAATTGATTTTTTCTCGGTCTTGCAAACATCACAGTTGCAAATTGAACACTTATCTTTGATTTGGGTAAAAAAAGTTTAGAATTGCATGATTTGTAACGAAGATACACGCATCTGAAAAACTGCACTTTTGAAAATGTTGGCATAAAATTCAGATATTCTCAAAACAAGTCAGTATCATTAGTATGAGCTGATAGATATTGTGAACGAGTGAGAAAATGTAAGTGAGTTATTGTGTACCGCGTGTGGGCGTGTGTGCGTCAGTGTGTGCACGGGTGCATGCGCTCGCGTGCGTGCTTGTGCGTGTGTGTGGGCGTAACGTTTTGTTTCTTGTTTGTTTTATTGTCAATATTGCTCAATACTTTGTGTTCCCACCGCGCTGTCACCAAACTTCTGTTGAAACTTCTGTTGCAAATTGCTCACTCGTTTACAGAATCTATCGGCTAACTCATTAATGATACTGACTTGTTTTGAGAATATCTTAATTTTATGTCAAAATTGTCAAAAGTGTACTTTTTTCCCAAATGCGTATATATTCGTTACAAATCATGAAATTCTAAACTTTTTTGATCTGAAACTTTGCAACTGTGATGTTTGCAAAACCGAGAAAAAATTAACTCGTTCAATGTTGCGTTTTAAAGTTGAAACAATTTTCGACAGTTCTGCACCTTTGCGGTCTAGCAACATTTGCGCCCTCCCCGTAAGAGTTTTTGACCCCTTGAATGACACCATTCCAAAGCAGAGATATTAAGTTTAGAAAACCATTTGGATCAAGTGGTTTCGATGAAAACTAGCGAAGATATTTGAGTTTGAAAAACACTCATTTTTCGCAAAATTTCAAGTGTTCCCCTAATTTTGTTGAGCAGTGTAATTTGTAGTGGGGAGTTCGTGCGATCAATATAGCTAGCAGCTAGCAATTCCACATCTTCTCCAGCAAAAATGCTAGTATGTGAATTTGTCTGTTCTATGGCTGTTTCAATTATCAAAACATCAGCATCATTCTTAGCTTGTTTCACCAAAATATTGGCAGCTTTAAATTTATCCGACTTTTGTTGTTTGTATTGGAAAGGAATTGTTGTTGACTCGTTGGTACTGTCGTTGATTTATCGAAGAGAATATCAATAGATGAAGGAGTTTTAGTGCATCAACAACGTTGCTTTGATATTATTTTAATGATCATTGTAACCGTGAAATGCAATAACGACGCGACGTTTTGGCGTAAATATTTTTGTACATAATTAGTGTAGCTATCGGAAATCGTATCAAATGTCATCTCTCCTTTCCGTTTGTACGTGTAATAGTAATTTACGTACCAAGGGAGGAAAGCAATGTGTTACAGTCGAGACGTAAATATTGAGCTCGAGGCGAAGCCGAGAGCATAATCACGTCCTGTGATTACGATATCATACAGCACGTTTTCTTCCGTGATACCTGTCAAAATACTTGAAAGTTTTCAAAATATGCAGTTGCTTGATTATTCTTGTTGTTTCCTAAAAAAAGAATTTTTACTCCTACCTAACATAACTAGGAAATTTTGATATTGACAGGTATGATTGAATAAAATGAGCTATAATGGAAAATTGACCTGTTTTAAGATTTTTCGATATACTTGCCCAAAAAAGAAATATAAATTTTATGCGTTACTTTATATACTCCCGCTGTATAATATTTTAAGGTCATTCTATAACTCATACAAAATAAGCAGGACATTCAGTATTTTTATAGTTTGTGTCAAATGATCAAAAAAAAAATTTCCAGTGTAGCCGGTCAATTATTTACGTATTTCCTTAAATTTTTTGGATATTCGTTGTCAAAGGTCTTTTATATAACCAAGAGGTGTACTAAAAATTGAATTTCTAATGTTGTACATATTCAATATTTACCATACCCATACTCGAGGTCTCCTGCTGCCTTCTTTACGTCCTACACTCCTTGTTTCCTTATCTAGGTCTGCAATACAACGAACAGTTCTACTAAAATTATCAAAATGAAACGCCATTTTAGGGAATTCTTCTTGAATTCCTCAAACGCACCTCGTGCAAAATTACACCCACTGGTCATTGATTTCTCGCCCATTTCTAAAATAATTTCTAACATTCAGTGTCTGTGATGTTCACTTGAAATTCTAAGCAGTTCAAAGATTACATTCAATCAACGAAAATCTGTAAATAACGACTGCTTCAATATCATGTCTTTGTCTGTCATGGCACGCTTTGATGGATTCTTTTGGATCACCCATTATTTAATTTTTTTTAAATTTGTAAATATCTTTTGGTGTTTTGAGATAGAAAACAGTAGTAGGTAATGACGTGCAATCACCCCCTAACCCTTGCAATGCTGAGGGAGAGCTAAAGAAAAGAAGACTCTATAAGGTGGACTAGATTGAGAAACCCGTAAGAGGTACCCGTGTTGGGCCATGAGCCCAGGAAGACACCCCGTGTTAGAATTCCGAGGGGAGCTGTTTAACATCGAAAAAAACAAAACAAAACAAGATAATTACTTTCTGATCGTGGAATGAAGTCAGCAGAAGAAAGTAGGTCAAGAACATGTACTCAGTTTTTTCTAGATTTTCTAGTTCCTGAGATGCCCAGCATTTACTTTGAATTTATAAATTCTCACAATTGTTTGATTTTCTAGACATGTAAGGTCTGTCGTGTGTTTGTTCTCAATGAGAGAATTAATAAAATTGTAGACCCTTGTTTCTGAGATATTTAAAAATATTGAACAAAGCAAGTTTGGTACGACTTCCGTATACCCGCCTACCGCGGATCAGATCAGTTGAGGTGTCATATTGTCGGGCTTGTCGAGGGATGCCCGGGGGTACTGAGTTTAAGCGCCGGAAAAACCCCGTTCAAAAGTTATGAGCATTTTTGTAAAGCACCGGTTCCACCATTTTTGTACTCCCAGGCTACCATGGATTAGCTCAGTTGAGGTGTCAGATTGTCAGGTTTGTCGAGAGGATCGCGGAGGTACTGAGTGTAGGTGCCGGAGAAGTCCCATTCAAAAGTTATGAGCATTTTTGTAAAGCGCCGGTTCCACTACTTCTGTATCCCCTGCCTACCACGGATCAGGTCAGTTGAGCTGTCATATTGTCAGGCTTGCCAAGAGGGTCATGGGGAGACAACATGACAGCTCAATTGATCTGATTCGTGGTAATCGAGTATACGAAAGTCCAGCGGTAGCGGTAGTTAAAAACTTCATGTGTTGCCATTTCACATATGAATAAAAACGAGAACTGGGCTGCAATAAGTATATTTCAAAGACCAGCTACAATAAGTTACAATAGAAATTCAAGATATTTTAATTTTAAGGTTAAGTTGGAAATTTCATATTAAAATCTACGAATTTAGATAAGAATTTTTAAAAGTTAAACCTTGTAATACTCATGATTTAGAAGGTATTAAAAACGTTTTATCAAAATCGAAATAAGGAAAATGCATTGCACTCCCCTAATTGTGTTAGTCTTGAGATGGATACCATCGGTCGTACATGAAGACGGAGGACGAATCGTCTAGTTTCTGAAATCTACAAATAATTTAGGGAACTGAGTTCTGTCCCTATTTTATAGAGGGCATCGTTTTTGAGTAAAATGAAATCTTCCGTAGTAATATGAAAGTGTAAGTTATAATTTTTTGTTTTTTAATATCTCGGAAACTAGGTGCAGTATTTAACATCTAATATTATGTGATCTTCAGTTGTCCACATTTATCACAAGCAAAGATGTAGCGCGGTGCAGACACCCCCCTGCCAAGGGTAAGTGAATGCTGACTGCGAGGATACAGTTAGCATGACCAAGGCTAGCTCAATTGGCTGAAAAATAAAATAAATATGTAAATCACTGAGAGCGTCAGTCGCAATCGCGTCATTGTATCCTCCACAGGCACAAATGGAAGATGGCGTTAAAGGTTGAACACGCCAAAACCTGGGCACGAATAAGAACTTACTAGTGCTAAGATAAGAGACATAGGTTGTTTTTTATTTTGACAAAACATATCTAGTAGCCATAGAAGCAAAATGTGACAATTGATATGTTTTGTTGTTCATTCGTTGTTAACATGGCAAGCCGTCAACTTCAGCTGCGTGAAATTATCTTGCACGAAAACACTAAAAATCTTCTAATGAGTTATAAAGTACTAGCAAGAAAGTTAAATTATCCTCAATCAACTGCTTGTTCTGTTTTAAAAAAGTTTCGAGACCGTTTAACAGTGGAAAGGAAACCAGGAAGCGGAGGAAAACAAGGAGTGAAGGACAAACAGAAGGAACAACGCGTATTACAGCTTTTTGTATCCAATCCCAAGTTGTCATCGCGTGATGTGGCTAAAAAGATAAAAATGTCCCGATCATATGTACAAAAAGTTAGGAGTAGAGCTAGTTTAAAAAGTTATAAGGCCCAAATTGCACCCAATCGTAATGCTAAACAGAATTTAACTGCCAAAACGTAGATCGAGGAAATTGCACAAAAAATTTTTTAACAAGATATGAATGCATGGTGATGGATGACGAAACTTATATCAAAGCAAATTCCGGGTCACGAGTTTTACACCAGCAAAAGTCGTAAAGATGCTCCAGAAGATTGTAAACTTAAAAAAAGGTCCAAGTATTCAAGAAAATACTTACTTTGGCAAGCTATTTGCAGCTGTGGAAAAAGAAGTCTGTCATTCATCACCACGGGAACAATAAACGGAATGCTTGCAAAAGCAGCTTCTGCCTTTTCTACGAGAGCCATTGTTTTGGCCAGACTTAGCCAGTTGCCACTATGCTAAATCAGTGGAAGAGTTGTATGAGCAAATGGAGTTGTTGTAGTTCCCAAAAACTGCAATCCCCCCAACAGTCCTGAACTTCGACCAATCGAAGGGTATTGGTCTATAATGAAATACACATCTTAAAAAAGAAAGGTGGAGAAGCAAATTCCGTGGCTGACCTACAGAAATCCTGGTCACGGGCTAGAAAAAGAGTCAGCGATGAGGACGTGCAAACCCGAATAAGTCGTTCTGTGGCGTATGCTGGTAAATTAGAGTAAACAAATATTGTTCACATGTAAAAGACATCATAAATAAATAAAGTATCTCTTGTTTTTGTTCAAATAATAACTTCTTTTTTTATAAAATAAAATTTTAAGTGCCTACGTTTTGGCGTGTTCAACCTTTATCTCTGAATGTGAGCTGTAAATTGACTTCAAAACAAACTAGTCGTAGTAAACTTGTCAAATGTGCAGAAAATACATACCGTATGTTGCTTTTGAAGACACATCATAAAGCTTTCCCAATAGAATTTTCCATCTGTTAAGCACCTTAGAAAAAGATGTTTAAAATAAAAGTTGTTTAAAATGATCAAGATTTTTGTTTAAGGATGCCATTACACATAAAACATTTGACAAAAGCGTAAAAAATTTTTTTTTTACTTTTATCCAATATTGTACGTAATACAATACATTCTAAAATAAAAACTTTGGGCACAGAATTAAATTAAAGCATCCTTTTTCGTAACATCTTTTTCTAAATGCATAAAAGGGATGGAATTGAAGTATAAAGATTTTACATAAGAAATCACTAGGCTGTGGACATATGGAATATTAAGTTAATTAATATAAAAACAGTAAAAAAAATAATAAACGAAAACATTAAAAATATAAATGTATATAACATAATGACGTGCAAATAAATCTGTGTATGAAATAAGTAAATTTTGAGATCACAGGGAGATTGTTTTTTCAAAGATCTGAGTGGTGCTGTGTTTGATTAATAAATAATTAAAACTATTTATTAACATCAAATTTATTAAAAATTGTTTTAGCTGCCACTGTTGTAATAAAAGGAACACAAATGCCAGCTCCAGGAAGATGTACAGGCTCCAACTTAATGTGACATTTAATCTCTAGCGGTAGAGACGTATACACGGAATTTAGTTAATCAGCCTTATAAAAATTGTTATCACACTGTATAACGGGAAAATGCCCAAAGGTATGCACAAGTCCCGTGTAAGCCAGATATCGGTAGATGTTCAAGCCCATAGCTCATGTCGAAGACGGGAGTAGGTTCAAAAATAGTAACTAATCCAGGCTTTGATGATCTTACCTGGACCTAAAACATAGCTCTTGGCTGAAAAGCCTAAAAGAGATACCAAAAGGGCGCCAGTACACAGTTATGCTAAAAAGAAATAATCCGCCGACCTGTCCCCACATCGGCGAACACGCTGTATATAGGGTTAACCGAAAACATCACCCTGTAGATAAACACTTCAAAATCGTGCCCGGAGACTAAATTGTATTCTCTTTTACTTACCAAGAAACCTTTGTTGGTTCCGCAACTTAAAATAAAATAAACTTAATAAATCTCCAGCCTCTCTATCGTTTTTCAAAACTATAAACAAAGCTTTATTCACAAAATCAAATATTATGCGGGTTGCTAGAAGCCAAGGTCCATCATCACGGCACCTAAATAAGCTTATAAAACAAAAACAAACTCCTAGAAATAAGAACACAAAAGTTAAACTACATGAATTTATTATTATGTTTTGAAATCAAGTAAAATAAACATTCACAAAAAGATTCAAAATGATATGGTTGATAAAAGAAATTATTACTTTACAAACATCAAATAAAAAAATGACAATTATTGCATAAAAATTAGGTCTGAAGGACCCGTCAAATAAATGCGTTTAGAAATCATTAAATCGCAAAATAATTATTGTATTAAACCCCTCTAAGCAAACAAAATTAAACATGATTTAAAACTATTAATAAATTTAGAACATATGAACTTGTATTACTTCAAACAAAAAGAAAACGTTTAAAAGATTATTATAGAATTTAAACTAACTATTGTTTCCCTAGATTTTTCCGGAAAGAATACACTATAAAGATACCTTCCTAACATTAAATAAACCAAATATTAACGTTAAATACTCAAAGCATTTAAAAAAAACAACATAAAAATACAAACAAATATATGTAACATAAACAATTATTCCTTACTCTAAATCTGGAGGTCCTTTGAGTTTCCAGCAACTTTTCCAAATACAAAAGAATTGAATTTACACTAAATATAATTACGAGAAGGCATGGTTTCAACCCCAATAAATTTTTAAACACTTAACTTCCACAAACACAAAACTTTAATTTTCTTAATAACGAAGATAATACCAGATCTCTCGATGGACACTGAAGATGGGATATTGATTCCATCAGCCAGGGAGTATGACGAAGATAGCGGAGTCAAGGAACACCAGGTACATAACGGAGATTTCATAATGACTAAACCAAAAACTCAAGAAGAAAGTGAGACTCAATAATTTCCAAATAACTGGCTCGACACGGTTACTTCTTTACACGATCCTTCTAATGAAGACAGGGACGATGAGCTTGTCGTTCATCTCCACATACTAGTAAAAATACAGGTAACACCTTTCAGAATATGAATTTTTACGTTCATCCGCACAATGATGCGTCAATATTTTAATCCTCAAAGAGGCCTCCCTCGAGGATTAACTCAAAATGCAAATTAATGCCCATAAACCATAAACCAAATAGAAAACCAAAGCAAATTCACAGCCACTAAAATGTCGAAATTAATCGTGCGCCACACTTAAAGATCGAAACAAAACGCGAGAAGCAACGGGTCCGCTTGGACCCGCGAGGGCGCCGTGAACACCCGCGTTCCACGGTGTCCAAATTTCGAGTTCCCGAGAAAATCACAAAGTACCAACGTAATCCCTATTCTCTCTGCGTCTCCTGCCACTCCTTAGATTTTCAGCCTGAACCTGACTTAACAAAGACCGTGTGACTCCAGCATTCGCGACTAAGATTGCAAGAACCTTTTATTTACGTCTGGATCTTGATATTGGAAAAATAACAAAAGGCACGTCCGCTGGAGCCCAGAAGTCGAGATCACAAAGTTATCAATTCTTTAAAATAAAATTTTAACAAACATCCGTTCATAGAATGAAATAATTTAAGTATTACGCGTCATAAAAACAAATATCTGAACGAAATTGAAAGAGAGGGGCGGATTTAGTGCGAATTTGAAAATAACATTACAACTGATAACGAGTAATTCAACGATTTAGAATCAAGGAAAAAAGATGAATCAGCGCGTCTACTGATTCATATAATTAGGTTTCCGACATAATAAATATCAATGTATTATCCTACCTGAGTACTGATAGGTGGCCCTAAGGTAGTCCAGAAGCAATAAGAGTAAAGTACTATTTAAAAAAGGTTTCGTAACCCCTCTAATGTTGAAGATGTCATAAATCTGCTAATAATATTAAAAAATGAAAAATCTAATTTGGTATGCCAAATTTTTTGATCACGCTGTAGATGTAGAACTAAAATTACTAATAATTGCAAGTAAGAATTCTTTTTGACTGATCTAGTTAGATTTTACAGGCACGTAATAGTTTCTTAATTAGTTTTTCATTTTTAGAAATTGAAACTTTAGTAACTTTTTTATAACGTTTTATTAAAATTGATGCTTTAGAAGAAAGCTGCTACATTTTTAAATTTGAGTGGAAACACAAATAACCTTTTTATTAAATTCCAAGAATGTGCCTTTCAGAATATTTTGAACAAATCAGCTATTCAAAACCTACCAAACGATTTCCTATAAGTATAATATTAAAAAAGTTTCTTGTTTTTGTACATATGTTTCTTATTTGTAAATGTGATAAAATTTATTGAAACTAGATTTATGCATGGATAGGTACATTTTTTATCACCATTATTACATCCACTAATTGAATGAAAAGGAAAGAAAGATTAATGTCACAATGTTTAGTTTCGAGAAACCTTGCGTCTTTTTGGCCTAAAAACATTTCTATTTCAAATATTTTTTAAATAAAATCTACGTTTATCTACTTCATTCATTTATTGCTTTTTCTCATTATGTCACCATGCGTACTTACAAGGACATTAATCTTTTTTCTCTAAAACCTATCTCGCTATAACCTGTAAAACTCATCTGTTTTAACTTGTATGATTAATAAATCAAAAACTAACGGCCATTGTGTATATTGTTGCATGTTTATCTCAAAACCGCGGTTTTTGGTAACATTCATTCATTTTTTCCTTGTACCCTTCAAATGGAAAATTCAATGTTCAGTGACACGGGAATAATGTTTGTATGTAAAAGTCTTAAGCTATCCATTTTGTGATTTATGTATCGGTAAAGTTTATAGTTCAGTTATTTTATAAAACAATCATGAATTGCCAAGAATAAAAAAAATAAAACTCGGAGTCTTGGTAGATATACTAAAATTTAATTATTAAAAGAAAAGAAATTAAAGTGAAAAGAAAATTTTTTTAAAAAGGACATATCAGGGCTGTAATAAACATCTGCAGCAAATAGACGGACGCACAGTGAACCGAGTAGCAGATGCTAGCTTGACAAAATTATTGTTTTAGTAATTTTGCTTGTAGCCATAACAATAAAGCTAAAAACTGGATTAACCTAAAACATGAATTACTTTCATAGTCTACTGGGAACTAGAATTTTATTGATCACATGTTATTACAGTGTGTCCGCATTTCGATGCTCACTATTGGGATCTCGAAAATTGTAAGAGATACGAAATCGGTTAAATTAGAAAAAATTTAGCTATTTTGGAGATCAGTTTACTTATGATTTTGTTTTTTCAAAAAAGTTCACGGCTTGCTAGATATTTGCTAAAAACGAAATTATCTTATTTTTTTTAAATAAAAAGCATTTCCCACTTGGTGTGCCTTGGCTTTAAGCATATGAAAATCATTGATTTTTGTCAGATAAATTACATTTGTTATGTAACAATTGCTAAAACAAAACAAAAGACGCTTTTAAGATACTTTACTGAGCATTCACGGATAGCATCAAATAAGCAGCTAATGCCGTATCTCGGTAACTAATAGACGTACAAAGCCCATCTTAGTCTCAAATTGTAACAAAGATATAAATAACATTTTCGGCAGCACGCATAGTTTAGGAGATATGATCAAAGAACCAAAACAAGTGCGAAACTTTCGTTGATTTTTGGCCACTGTGCAGGTAGCACAGATTTTTCGGAGTTGCAAATCTGGATTTATACTACTCGTAGGGGTCCTAACAGCATATTAAAAAATCAGAGCTACCTTAACTTTTGCGATGACTATGTCGATATTGACTGGCCTATATTATTTGGAATAGAAATTTATTTTTCCTGTTCATTACTTCAATATGAATTGCATTAAAAATGATTTGCACATAAAAACAAATCTATGGCATTTTAACATAACTTCTACGACATTTGTTTGACAGAAAGTCTTCTAGTGAGAAATTTGCCGCTAGAAGTAATGAAACCAACATAAATAAGTTTGGGGTAATACAGTGCATCCAATTAAACCCTAGAAATTTGGAATGCATTGGAATTATAGAATTAGAGTATAAAGCATTTGATGGTCGGTGGTCCAACCCCGTGTGCACCACCAGCAAGGTAGATCGTGAAAAAGCGGTAGTAGTTTCGCGGCCAGTGAAAGTTCGGAATTGCCCACCACAACAATAACAACACCTTACTTCGGGAGAGTAACGGTCTCCACCAATACGTTATTACTGGCAGAATGATGCTGACGACATCTGGCGAAGTTGCGAAGAATAGCTGCATCGACCACATAGTACTATGGACAGGAAAATAGCCTCACAGGGTCTCGCACTGCAATAGATAGTACCGAGAGAATGATGCGACTGTCTCTTATACTGTATAAGTTACTACATGTATAAGTTATACACATCCTATTTACGCAATTTAGAACAATTTAACATTATAATTTGTATTTAACGAATAGCTACGAATGTGTACGAAAGAATCCTAGAAACTGGGGTTTTAAGTCTCGTGATGGAGACATCTGAGACAACAGGACCTTCATCATCATTATTCGGCATGACGAATACTTCTCATCACTAAATTTCCATCTCTCACTTTCCTCACTTAATTTCCAAAAGGTTAAAAGTTAAAGTTGCTGAGGCAAGAAATTTTGGCATGCATACTTGAACACCCTGTATCTCGTATAACTTTATTTGGTAAAGTATACATTTTACTTTTTTAATGTTTTAGCGCCTCCTAAATTATTTACATATTTAGGGTAAACTCTCTGTATAACAATTTATTCAGATATTATGTATTAATTGAATAAATGTTATCGGAATTTCTATTATTACTTCTAATATTGTCAAGATTTCTTTTAAATGGAGAGTAATAAGTAGTGTTGTGACATATTGGAAAACATAAAACATGCAACTAGAAAAAGAGAAAATGTAAAGTACATATGAAAGAAAATTAAAACATGAAATGAAACAGTTTTATTTTTTGCAATTATTGGAGCAGTTTCGATTTCACTATTCACTAATTAACAAAATCTAGAATAATTAAATAGAGATTAGTCAACGAAACTTGATAATCGTACATTTAATACAAATACAAAAGAAAAATAAATCCATACAATTACTTCATGTAACAAAATTAACAGATAAAATAACAAAACAATATAGCTTTAAAGAATGAAAAATTTACTTCTACTTATATCTAAATAAAAACTAGACAATTTTTCACCTGAGGATGACTGAACGTCGAAACCGGTAGTGAAATATAAAGGGTTTTCCAATAAGAGGTGTTATTTTGATATTCAAAGAAAAGTGCCATTCTTTAATATAAATGATCGGATGTTTATTTCATTATAAAGAGGAAGGTATGCCGTTAATAGTGGAAAATAACATCAGGCAAATGACCACCACGACCACGCTTACAGGACAATATCCTTTTCATGAAATTTTCCATAACCAAATCGCAAAGTGGCTGCCCTATGTCCTCGATAGCCTCACGAATTCCATCTTTGAGGTCTTGAATCGACGCTGGGCTGTTGGCGTAGACCTTCTCTTTCACGTGGCCCCAAAGAAAGAAGTCGCAAGGTGTTAAATCACAAGATCTCGGTGGCCAATTGTGATCACCTTTTCGAGAGATAACACGGTCCGGAAACTTTTTCCGTAAAAGATCAGTGGTTTCGTTGCTTGTGTGGCACGTAGCGCCGTCTTGTTGACAGTAAACGTTGTCCAGATCAATACCATCCAATTCCGGCCATAAAAAATCGTTAATCATCTCTCGATAGCGCAATCCAGTCACCGTAACTGTTGCTCCAGCCTCATTTTCGAAAAAGTAAGGTCCAATGACTTCGCCGGACCATAAACCGCACCAAACAGTCACACGTTGAGGATAGAGAGACTTTTCAACAATAACTCTTGGATTTTCTGAGCCCCAGATCCGACAATTTTGCTTGTTGACGAAGCCACCGAGGTGGAAATGGGCCTCATCACTCAAGATGATTTTTCGATGGAATTCTGGATCATTTTCATGCATTTCAACGACCCAATCAGCAAAGACACGACGTTGTTGATGATCGGCCGGCTTGAGTTCTTGTGTTAACTGGACTTTATAAGCCTTAAGACCCAAATCTTTATGCAAAATACGGTGTAATGACGTTTGTGGAATGGCTAATTCCAAAGAACGACGAGGAATGGACAAACCTGGGTTTTCTTTAACACTTTCGGCTACAACAGCAATATTCTCGGCTGTTCTTGAGCGACGTGCACGGGTTTTATTCTTCACATCACTAACTTGTCCCAAGAGCTCGAATGTTTTCACCAATTTCTGTATTGCGGTCCGACGAGGTGCTTCATGGTGACCCAAAAATGTTCGAGTTTTACGAACCGTCTCTGCCAAATTTTCACCATTTTTATAGTGAATTTTAATAATTTCAATGCGTTGTTGAAGCGTGTATCGTTCCATATTTATTAATGGCGTAGTTTCTACTTGTCAAATGTCAAAAGATGATAGCTTCAAAAGTGACATCTACCGAAATAGCGGGCTATTCAAAATAACACCTCTTATTGGAAAACCCTTTATAAATCAATAAAAACAACTTAAGGAAGTACCTACATTTTATTACCTAAATATAACACCTTAAGCAATGGATCTGCACCATAACAAATTAAATGTTTAATTTTTTGTATTACGGTCTCAAAAATCAAATATTTTTGTACCTTGTTTTGCTAAAGCAATTTGATACTTTAATTAAAGGTATAGTAGTTAATTAAATATAGGCATTCAATTTATTCGTTAATTCACAGTCTGTAGCACATTTGGTTTTTAAAACGCAATTTTCCAGTAAAGTTAAGCTGATTTATTTATTTATAACGTGACTGTTGTATAAATAATTTCCCAAAACCGAATGAATAAATTAAACAATTTCCAGTTTGATGTAGGAACTAAACTGGAAATTTAAAAAAAGTACAGTACTGTGTTATGATCGTCAGACACACCAGCAAAAAATGAATTAAACTGTAATCATTCTCAAACAAAACACTTTACTGTTTCTTTGTTTTTTTTTGTTTTTGCTTGTTCACATTTAACCAGTTTGTAAATAACATAGTAATGGAATAAAGAATACAGACTATGTTCTTGTATCCCGTGTTTCTTTTTAGAATGTCTAAGGAAACGTTATCTATTATTAAAATTGTTTGACTTTTTCTTCAGCAAATAATAAACATTTTAAAAAATTTAAATTTGGAAATATCTTTAAATAATAAAAACCTAGACAAGCTGAGAGAAATAGAGACATAGTAGTGAATTTTTATTTTATCAAAACGTTCAAATGTTGAACAGTCAAGTCGAAGCATTCATGTGTTTGTAATTATGACATTATTGTTGTTATTGAAACGTGGCTACAACTTGATGTTTACTTATTTTTGGAACTGTATGCATTGAAACTGAATAAAATAAGACTTCTCGCAACTGCTATGCTGGACTCGGAAATTAATCGTTATGCAATGACCAAAATAT
The DNA here is from genome assembly GCA_011009095.1 of Ignelater luminosus. Classification (NCBI taxonomy): domain Eukaryota; kingdom Metazoa; phylum Arthropoda; class Insecta; order Coleoptera; family Elateridae; genus Ignelater; species Ignelater luminosus. Next base: position 15,011 of record VTPC01008810.1, on the reverse strand, counting down.
TGCGCTGATTTTACCTAAGTTGTAATAATATTTTAAAGATATTTTTAATGCTAAGGTATAAATCATTTTTGGCAAACATGCAACTTCAGCTTAAATTTTGCATTTCGCACAAATTGAAAAAAAACTGGATGATTAAAAAAAACTAGAAACCCTGTGGACGTGACAACGTACTCACTTACATCATAAAACGGGGTGAATAATTTCTGATAAAATCCTTACTATCAATCTTTGTTAAAATTATTCGTATCTGATGATATATAAATGCCGAAATAGTAATTTATATGGATCTCCGCCAAACCTTATCGGCGCCTTTCCCATACCAACAACGAAAGACCGCTGCGCCAAAGTCACCAGTCGCTACATTATAACACTGCTGCGCTATTATCGCGTTTTCACACATTTTCGCGTTCGTGTTCCGTCACGCTTCAACACAGCGAGCACCTCACTTCCAACATGTAGTCGCATCCAAAAACCAAAATCTACTTATCCATTCCGACTGAAGAAGCATAGAACACTATGAAAAAAAAGAAGTCACATGATCTGTTGCCATGGTTGTTGTTTGGAAGGTCACTTTGCAATATTCGGATTACGGCAATGGAGTATTCTTGGACTTGGGTTATGTACTATTTTCAATGAACTCCGGTAGGAGTCGTTACTGAATTTGCGAAGTCTGTCTGTACGTCCGTTTGTGTTAAATTTTAAAATTTTGACTTCAGACTTGGATTCTACATCAAAAACTAAAGACGTGTATTCGTTTTTTGATATCTCTTCGGCAACATGGTCAAAATGAGCGCCAAAGTTTGAAAAATTTTCATAATTTTTTTTTACTTTAGAATCGTATTCTACATCAAAAAACAAGACAGGGGTATACTTTTAGTTTTTTGATATTACCTCGGGAAGATGGTCAAAATGGCCGCCAAAATTTGAAAAAAAATAACAAAACAGAGTTCGTTGTAGGGACGTTGTTCACACCTAGTAAACTATTACCTGCAAGTGACTTTAAATTACGTTCTATCTGGAAGTCCATAAATGATTGTAGACCCTTGTGTCGTCGGTTGCTGTCGTTTTCATTGTTAATTCCTGCCTAGTAGCTGCTTTAAAAGCTGATACTCTTTTTTAGCAATGGTGGAAATTTGAATGGTGTTGGTTGGTTGATTGTAGTATTGAAAAGGTTCAGAGGTGTTGAACTTAAACTGGGTGGAAGAAGTTGATGGTTATAGTAATAAGGTTTGTTTTTAGTGTTGTTTCAGGGCTGGGACTTCAGTTAGACCTCGTGTCTTCAACTACTATAGTCATTTTGCCGCCAACTAGAATTTATCCGAATCCGAGGTTTTTCAATTCCCGTAGGTAATTTTAAGGTGCAACTCATCGTAGTCACATGAAACTCACTGCTTTTCATCCCTCTCGGAAAATGGCACCCTTTTCCCAACTTTCTCTGCGTGAAGAATCTCAGGAGCTTGGTCAGGAATCAATAAGGTTTGTTAAAATTGATTGTGATTGGGTAGTTACAACTGTACGTGACGGGCAGTACTGAAGGTGGATGTTGTTGGTGATTGAACATGGTGAGCTAAAGATTATAATGGAAGTCGATCGCCGTGGTAAATGTTGACGGTTAATGGTGATGTTGATGAAGGAAGTAACTGGTATTGGTCATGGTGGTGGAGGTAAGTAGTGACAAAATGAATCTTTCAGAACCGCAACCTTGCTTACAGAGCTACTAAGAACCTCTTTAGTTGAAGGTTAGAAACTTTAGCAGGATGGCAGACTGACCTGAAGTAATGATATTGATATGCCAGATTTTTATGTTTGCAATTGCTTTTAATTCTTATACAGGGTGATCATTTTAAAACTTCCCACCTTGAATAACTCTTTAATTAGTACAATTATCAAAAATCACTGAAACGCGTTGTTTTTGTTTTGGGGGGGGGGACATTTAATAACCTACTCTAGTCAGTTGAGAAACTTCCACCCTCCCTCCAGCCACCCCTTCCCCAAACTTTTAAATGGCACTACCCCATGTGTGATATTTCATTTTAAAGGGTGTAAGATTCTCAACCTTTTACATTAAATAAAATCAAAATCGGCTTAGCCGTTCGTGAACTAGAGATAAAAATGTATTTAATTTAATCAATACATTTTAGTCTCTAGTTCACGAACAGCTAGACCGATTTTAATTTTTTTTGATGTAAAAGATTGAGAGTTTTATACCCTTTAAAATAATATATCACACATGGAGTAGTGCCGTTTAAAATTCTAGGGTAGGAGTGATTGGGGGGAGGGTGAAAGTTTACTAGAATCTTAAATGGCATTATCCCATGTGTAATATATCATTTTAAAGGGTATAGAATTTTCAATCTTTTACATCAAAGAAAATCAAAATCAGCCCAGCCGTTCGTGAACTAGAGACAGAAATGTATTGATTAAATTAAATACATTTTTGGTTCTAATTCACGAACGACTGGGCCGATTTTAATTTTCTTTAATGTAAAAGATTGTGAATTTCATACTTTTTAAAATGATATATTACACATGGAGGTAGTACCATTTAAAATTTTGGGGAGGGGGTGGCTGGGGGGGTGAAAGTTTCCCAACTGACTAGAGTAGGTTATTAAATGTCCCCCTCCAAAACAAAAGCAACGCGTTTCAGTGATTTTTGACAATTGTACTAATTAAAGAGCTATTCAAGGTGGGAAGTTTTTAAATGATCACCCTGTATACTGTTTTTTCACACATACAATTATTATTATTATCCCATTTAATTGTTTTTTAATTTTTTAGAATTGTTTTACAATTGTTATTTCACTATTTTAGGAAACCTCTATTATTTAGAACCAACATCAATTTTCTTGCGTTTTATCTTTAGAATTCCGTTACGTTTTTTTGCAATAAAATTCTGAAATGAGTTTAAGGTATTTTTATTTCCGTTTGAACAAGTGTGGTAAGAAGAAACTAAAAATAAATTTCAAATTCTATGCATATGATGCGTCATATTGAAAATTTCACTAACACTATTTTCATATTAATCTTATATCGGGCTCTGGTTGGATCTAAGCTTAAATATACTGCTACAATATGGAATCCTTTGTACCCTTTGTAATCTGTTAGAAGAGATACAAAAAAAAACTTCTTAATTATTACAATTATCGTGTTAGAAAGTTTAAAAGATGTTAAACATGAATTTTGATATTAGTGTGGATTTGGATCATCATCGTAGTGTGCTGCTTTGTGCTATTGTCTTTACACCCTGCTTTTATTACAAACCGCGATAACGTAATTCTGAAAGTAATAGATTGTGCTAAAAAACCTTTTAGAGCAAGCAATAATATTTAAAAATTTTAAAAGTATCACCTACGACCTTTCTGATTTTCAAGTTTTATCTTTTGTATAAACTTGAACAAATAACTTACCATTCGTGAGTTTGCAAATCAAATTCTCCATAAAGTTGCCCCATAGTAATCGATTTTGGATTTAAAACGTAAGTATGTACAGGTTGAAAAGGATAACCACCAGGAGCAGGTTTTCCCTTCAATGCAGTCATAGCGTCCTTCAATACTTCGTAGCACTGAAACAAGAAGCAGTAATAATAATAAAGATTTTCATATTGCTAGCTATAAGGGTTTGAAACAGGTGTGGTGTACAACGCACGCGTATGATTCATGCAGAACTTAAAATAGCTGGAAAGTCTTGCACAGTTTCAGTACGCGTCGCGACGTTCATAATGGAACGCGTATCATTGAGACTAAGCATTTACGTCGACGTTGCGCATCTACTGACGGAAACTTGTTTGTTTATTCTGAAAAGTATACATAAAAGACATAAAATGTAAATATATACAGTTTCAGATGGACGAATGGATTATAAAGTTTCTATTTTTGATAATCTAAACAATTTCTGAATCAAAAGTTTACTTTGGAAATATTTGTTAGAATGATCTCAGGTGAACAAACAACGATGAAAAGACTTTTATTTTTTGGAAATTTAACAAAAAGTCATATAAACTATAATTTCTCGGACTTGGAGTACTACTTCGAACAAGAACAAGAAGAAGTTTGTGCATCCTTTAATGTTTACCTTAATTACTTCCATGTTTACTACATTCCTTTTATTATATCCGTTGGATTAATAGGAAACTTGTTATCTTGTATAGTTTTCCTAACGACACACTTAAGAATGCGTAGTTCTAGTTACTATTTAGCTGCACTTGCCATTGCCGATTTTGGATTCCTTAGTGTGCTATTAGTGGTACATTTCAGTTTTAAGGGTATTCTAGAAATTTACAATCGAGAAGGATGGTGTCAAACTTTTGTGTACATCAGTACTGTGTGCAGTACCTTAAGTGTTTGGCTAATCGTCGCTTTTACGGTCGAAAGATTTATCGCTGTGCAGTATCCGCTTCAGCGCCCACATATATGTACCGTTTCAAGAGCTAAAATCATCGTTTCGATCCTGTGCGTAATTGCTTTAGCATCCCAATCTTACATATTCTGGATAGCAGGGATTATAAATTACCATGGAGACCCTGAATGCGAAATGATTCCAGATTATCACGACTTTATGAAAGTCATTAATTTTATCGACACTATAGTGACACTAATAGGACCTGTCATTCTTATCGTCACCATGAACACAATGATTGCACGCAATCTGTTGCTGTTCCGAAGAAGGTTTCAAAATGGATCGTTAGATGAGTGTTTATGCAGCGGACAGGATGGAATGGAATTACAGCGTTCGCAAACACAGGTGGGTTAAGCGAAGTGTAAGAATTTTCAACTATAAATTGCTTTTGCATTTTTATTTGAAACGGAAATCTTCTTTTGAGTAAAAACAGATCTGTAAACTATTCCTTTTAATCTTCTAGGCCATTTTCAAATGCAATTAAATAATTTCAAAGAGCTGATTCCCTGGACTTTATCTGTTAATAAAATGCACGAAATGTATTTTAAGAGTTCATTTGTATATTTTTAGAAATTCACAAAGTAGGATGCAAAGCCAGATATACTCATAGAATCGCAAAATATTAAAGAAGGGTATTTGTTTGCTAATATGTAGCTTACGAAATTAGATCGATCGTGTCTTTTAATATTTAAGAGTGGCATATTGCGTTGTTATTTTGTTTTTATAGGCAATTTGAAATCACGGTTACGATTCTCAAACCTGTGTGATCATAGGAATTTCCTGAAAGTAAGAATAATTTCCAAGATATTGGTGACACATCCTACCCAAGTTTTGAATTTGTTTATTTACGTTCAAGAACTGCTTATGAGTTCTATTTTATTTATTTATATATTTATTTATAAAAATACTACTTGAATAGCCCTCAAGTCGTAAAGTTACTAATACTCTGTGGGCATTCTATAACTATTATTATTATTATTGAGTACTGAGGTGTTGGTTTTTTATACTAATATGCGAGTTTGTTTAATAATAATAAATAGTAAAATGATAAAAAGTTATTTATTAAAGTTTGTTGTACACAGGTTAACAAGTTACAATTGTTGTGAAACCGATCAACTGATGTCTTTAAAATGTTTACAAGCTTTATACAGGGTGATTCCGAAATAAATGGTATCCTCTTAAAGGTGGATAGCAGTGTGATAGTACATACATTTGCGATAAAAAACGGTAGGTACAAATTGCATAGTTTTCGAGAAAAATGCGATTGAAGTTTAATCGCTAAGCCAAGCCGGTCCTGCTCTCATACTTTTACTTAAGCAAAAATCGATAGGGGTTGACTGACTGTCCTTGTCATTGGCAGGTAGTTCTTGCTATTTATGTGAGGGGTATAATAGTTTATCTGGTTTCTACAATGCCATAAATAACCAGTAGGAACTTTTACTTTTTAATCTGCAAACGGAAAAATATTAAAATTTTACTGTTAGTGATTTTTTTCTGTAAACTTCCGAAGAACCAAAAACTTCAATAAGCATTATGCCACATAAATAAAAATTGGTTGAATTTATTAAATTGAATTAAATACAGAGGTGATAGTTAGTAGTACCTTCCATACGCACGTTTCATTCAAGTAGTATGTGTAATCCATTGACATTAAAATGTTTTCTATTCATGTGACTAAATAATAATGAGGGATCAAAATGGTGCTTGTGAGACTGGAGTCTAATTGTTCGTAACATAAATTTTGTTAATAACTTTTTTACTGTTTTAACGAATCTCAACAACCCTGCATGTTAAACATACTTCAGATTTAAGAAGGGAAAGTTATAAAATGTCCAGGGGGTAGCTTATGATGACATTTATTGTTCATTGTGCTACTACAGCTGCACTATTAGTTCCAAGAAAATAGGCATGTCTGGTAAATTTTCGTTCTTGCACTACAAGGGTTTAAAAACACCGTAAATCTCCTTAACTTTCACTTTTTAAGGCGACAATACAAGAAACACTTTTCTTTTTCTAACCAGAGACGGCTTCAGTTTTTAATATTTAGGAAAATTGTCAAAATTTTCAACTTTCACGGAGCCACTTCGCTTTTTCATTTTTTGTCTTCTTTTAGCCTCACTTATCACCTATTAAGAGGATACCCTTTATTTCGGAATCACCCTGTATATACAAGTCATGCAAAGAGCGGGGTTCGTAGAAAAACTACAATAATGAAAGAGTTTTGTGTTGGCAGTAAACAAAATTCTTAAACCTTGTACGAAAATTATTTATAATGCATAAAAGTGTTTAAGATATTTGTAAAGAATTTTAGGTACAATTGAAAGGGATTAAAAACAAGACCCTTTTCTCTGTAGATTTGGCTTGACGTCACATTCCGAAAACTAAATCTTCTTCGAATCTCTAGTTTTTAGAAAGTGTTCCTACATTATATTTGATGTTGGGTATATAGAAATTAGTTTAAATCAATAATAATTTCAACTGTCTGTGGATGGAAGGTATGATATCGTTATTTGAAGAAATAGATAAAAAATGTTATTAAGAAGATAAGCTAGCGAATTCTTCCTCAAGCGAAAGCTGATTATCTATCTACTATGTATAATTATTATGGTTATTACGTTAGATGGTACAGTGAAAAACATGTACAGACTTAAATAGTAAAAAGCTGTTAACATACATGTATCTTCCAGGTAAAGTGAAATCTTTGCGATCGCAGGCTCTTAACTATTAAAGTGTACAAAAATGTGTCTCCCTCTGTACTATCCAACTTAATAACAATCACCTTTCGATTGGGGAAGAAGCAGAAGCAACTAGTTGAAGTTTGAATTTTTTTCACCTATTCATATTTAGTCTCTACTTGAGATTTTTCAAATACTTGCCGTATCGTGATCAATGCGTTTTAAAAAAAGACAATCAATTTTTTTTTCTGTTATTTGACAGCGAAATCAACTACCAGAGTGGAACTCGAACTCAAATACCTACCGCCGCGCCGCACCTTCAATCTAGCTATGCTGACCCTCAATAGTCTACTTTGATCTCACTTGAGAGCTTTCTTTCTTTTTCTTTTGAACAATACTTTTGTTTGCGACTTAAATATGTGGCTTGATACAACAATTAAAAATTCGACAAAATATTTTTTTAAATAGTAAGATATGTTCTATGATTATACCTATGTTATGCTGGGTACAAAAAGTCAATAGTACCCATGGAAATAACAAAAGATAATGTACTTATAAATAAAACGGTCAAATAAACAATATAATTATCGTGTGAGGCAGCCAGTTTAAATTTCAATTATTTTTGTCTGTCTATCTTATTCTTGAACATCAAAAAAGATTAATTGGTTTCTCAGCAAACAAAGGCCCATAATAAGCACCGATTAGTTCTTCAAGCAGGGTCAAATTATGATTGTTTCAGAAATCTACAAACCCAGTGTTAATTGTCTATAGACTTAATTCCATATTAAAAGGTAGTGCCCCAGTAAAATGAAAATAGCAAAACTCTGTAAAAGGATCAAATATCATCTTTATTCTTTAAACAATATTAGATATAAAAATAATTAATATAATATGGCTAGCCTTCAGCAACCCCAAAGGACTGTTCCTGACTTCTGTCTAGGAGCGTGAATTTTGGTTCTCTAAGCAAAGGAACCTACAGTTTTAGGTGAGTTCTCAACCTTCGGTATCACAGACTTATCTCTCATAAGTAAATGCAGAGGATGTCTCATTTGTTTGACCCGTCGCTAACTGTATTTTTTTAAGTTTTAATGTTCCAGCTGAGACTTGAAAACAGGACTGTTTGGTTCTAGGTCAAGCACCCTACACATTGAAACAGCGCGACGGCACATATAATAAATATTAATACTGTCAAATAATATTTATTTAGAACATTCAAAATTGTCGGCCATATCGCTTCCTTACACAAGTTATCTGCGATAGTTCTCGATGTAGCCCTCACTATAAGAATAAGATATTCAAAAGCGCGACATACCCGACCGCACGCCTATGGGCACCAGCTCTCCTACTTTTGTCTCCGTTATTCTATGAAATTGCGATCTTCAAGTACAAAAAGTGATTTTATAGAAAAAAAAAGGCCATACTACACTTTTTACGTATTTTGCATTTTCTTAACAATGCGATGGTGAAGCTTTCAAGTCGATAAGACATACCGTTCCCGCGCAAATAACGAAAAACAAAAAATAACGAATTCACAAGAAATCTCAATATTCTCTACCTTCAAAGTTCATGCGAGAATTCTAACCGAATTTAGCTGCAAAGTGCACAAAGCTTTGCAAGAGCTACACGTCAAATCTCGCCATTAACTGCCCAAAAATAACGGTACTAGAAGGGATAGGTGAGCGGCACTCTTCTAGGTTTCGAGAATGTTTTCGGAAAGACTGAATTTGCTTAGAAAATTACGTATAGACCACTAAGGTGGTACATTTACTGCAGATGCTTTCTTCTTCAGTCTTCTGCGTTTTCAATTTGGAAGATGATCTCGTAAGAAACAATTGAGTCATTCTTGTTCCTTATTCCACAGCGTGTCACATTACAACTATACTTCCCTAGGACCTTGGATAACTACCCCAGAAAAGCCCAAACGAAGACATATTGCATTTGTTCTCTTCTAATCAATCCCAAAAACGCAAAAACGCCACAGGTATTCATCTAAGCTTCTTCCCGATAATGTTCTTTAGTTCAGAAAATCTCAGCTTGATCGAACCATAATCAACTGAGTTACAAATTTTCTAAGTGGACATCTTGGCATACCATGGAGAAAAAGTACGGAGTAAGCCAAATCGAATCGGGTTTCTACGAGTAGGTAGGTAAGCGCTCCCAGGACATAAATCTCAAATATCATGTTGATCAGACCACCCGAACGGTTTTAGTTGGGATTGCAAAATTCGCAGATTTCCCTAACAATTTTTTGAAGAACTTCGGAGTTTCTTGGTTTTCCACCAGACTTTCTCTCCTATCCTGCCATGGTGCTCGCGAATCTGCGTCTATCGGCTAAAATCAGATTACAACTAGAGGAAATCAACATCTTAGACGTGGCAAGCAGATCCGTAAATTCAAGAGAACTAAACCCTTTGAGTTGATAATGTGACAGTGCTAAAAGCAGACCATGGCACACGAATGATGCAACAATAAACTTATAGTTTTGGAGCTAGGAACTCTTTTTGGTTTGATCTGTCGCGCCCTCTAGCGTTCGAATCGTAGGAAGTAGGAAATCAGTTTGAGCGGCTTTAGCCTCCACCGCCTCACGGATGCCTATGAGCCCAAAGTTAAAACTAAGGAAGACAAAACATTCTTTTGAGGTCCTACACAGCAGCTCCGCGCACACAGAGTAATTCAAGAACCTCACGCTTTACTTACGTTCCAAGTTTGGTCAATATTAACTCATCCATTCTCGAGTTATTCCTATTTTTTGTTTTCAAAAAGTGCAAAATTTCCATCTTTGGCCACCCTTGCTCCCCTCCCATTGGTGATTAATGAAAAGTCTTCAGTTGACGTCTCATCTAGGGTCAGCCTATTGGCCGGTCCTAGTCTTGTCCCAGTACAAGAGTTATCATGAAAATATGTAGATTATTTGATTCTTATTACATATGGTGAGTAAAACGATTAAGTTTTAAAAAATACACTTTACTCCCTTCTATATGTATAGTATCATAGTAATGATAGAAGAAACAGATCAATCTTTCATTTCAGTGTGCAAGAGGGTATCTTGAGCATTAAAACTAATGTAGCAGACTAACCATCAACTCAATTCTAACAAATCTTATATACCACAGTTTAGTAATAAAGTTCACCCCCTGGTATCCTAAAGTTTTTCTTTATTGTTGCATCATTCGTGCGCCATGGTCTGCTTTTAGCACTGTCACATTATCAACTCAAAGGGTTTAGTTCTCTTGAATCTACGGATCTGGTTGCCACGTCTAAGATGTTGATTTTCTCTATGCTATCATGGTCATGCAGTCTCACTTCGTGTTTAGTAGCAAAGTTTGATGTCACAAGCAGCGTCCACTATCTCTGAATGCTATTAATATAGCAATGTCTGGCCCAGCCCCAAAGATGAATCCCATACACACAGATCTGGGTGTCCCGAGAATATACAACCATACAAACAAGAAGTCTCTAATAAACAAGGGTCCGAAACTCAACTGCTTTTAAGCTACAGGATGTTGAAGTTTCATTTAAAATTTATTGCTTTTTCAATATTTCAAAAACGAAGTGAGATATCGAAATAAAATTTTCTACATGCTTGTTACTCTAAGGTAATATGATTTAGAACACCAGGCATTTTTCCAGAGATTCTTATATCGTCTTTATTTACAATTAGTTAGTTTTGCGAGCATTCACTCCATAACTTCTCTTTTTCAAAGAAGTCATTCTTGCTGAGAAATCATTCAAGAGTTGTTGCAGTGATTGCATCATTTGCATGAAGGTAACCTCAATCAATTAGTAAAAGAAGTTTCTTTATCCTTTTTATCATAGATGGCATTGTCTTAAGTTAGATTTTTCAAAATTTTCTAAACCAACATTCAGTGTTGATATTTTGTTTTTTCAATAAGTGAACAATGTACAGTGTGGTCCAATTTCGATGGGATTAGATGGGTAACTTTCTTATTAGCGCAGATAAATAAAAACGGCTTAGATACTTGTGACCTCTTTTTTCATGCTTATTCCATTACCGTTGCCAGAAATAAGCTGCCGTCTTTTGTTTTTTCCCTGGAGAGAAAAAGTGAAAAATGACCGATTTCTTCATTTTGCTGTAACTTCTTTATTTTCGAAGCTAGAACAAAATCATTTAAGCTCTGTTGAGGCACTTTTTAACGTAGAATTTAATGTCGTCACTTGTTTTTTTCTAGTCCTTTCCATAACTGCGCTGTCACTTAAAGTTTAATTTCTTGAATGGTCCATTTAGAAATTAAACTTTGAGTTACAGCGCAGTTATGGAAAGGACTAGAAAAAAACAACTGGCGACATTGAATTCAACGTTAAAGAGTGCCTCAACAACGCTAAAATGATTTTGTTCTAGCTTCGAAAATAAATGAGTTACAGCAAATTGAAGGAATCGGTCTATTTAAAAAATTCAACTTTGAGTTACAGCGCAGTTATGAAAAAGGTTACAAAACAGCGGCTGGCGGCATTAAATTCTACGTTAAAAAAAACCTGAACAATGCTTAAATGATTTTGTTCTAGCTTCGAAAATAAAGGAGTTACAGCAAATTGAAGAAATCGGCCATTTTTCACTTTTTCTCTCTAGGGAAAAAACAAAAAATGGCAGCTTATTTCCTGCAACGGTAATGGAACAAGCATGAAAAAAGAGGCCACGAGTACCTAAGCCGTTTTCATTTATCTGTGCTAATAAGAAGGTTACCCATTTAGTCCTATCGAAATTAGACCACACTGTACGATATCGAAATTAATGTTTTTGTAGGTTAATATTTTTAAATCTTGATACTTGAACAATGATGTAAGAGTGCCATAGTATATTTTTTTAAACGATGCGTTTTCGGGAATCTGTTTATATCTTTGCCTAAATTTTAAAGTTGACCAAATTCCTTCGTTTCTAAAGAAGGGCTGTTCTTATAATTCCATTTTCTTCTATCTTGATTGGTTGAAATATACCTCTTAGAACGTTTTCTAGATCGCCTATACTTTTTCTATTTTGTTCAGCGTAGGTATTTCTAGTGCGTATGTTATCATAAGTCTTATTAAGGTTTTGCATAGAGTATCTTGGAAAGTTCTGTACAGAATTCTAGGAGTTAGGAAGTTTACGTAAACATATCTCGATAAGAGACTGTGATTTTGCCTTGTTTGCTCTTCTCACTCCTAACTTGAACCCACCCTTCAAGTTTTAAGTTAAATTCTGATATATCATAATTGGGATATTATTAATGATTTGCGTTAAATCGGTTCTGTTCTGTTTCCAGAATTTACTGTCAACATTTACTTTTGATTCGTCTTGTACAATTTTATTTCAAAAGGATGAGGGCTTTGTTTCCATTACAGTATAGTCTGCTTCCAATGAAACAGGTCAAATGGATCTAAGTCAATCAAGCGTTGTTCCTTTGTTCTTTCTTTATAGGATTCAAACATTTTACGTTTATAAGATTTCCGATAAAAAAGAAAACCATTTCTGAAAGGTAATACTTGAATACTTGAATCTATTTAAAATAGCAAAACGTATTCGTCAGTTTATTAAATTGTGCTACTTTTAAAGATTCAGCGAGGACACTAAATTCGATCAAAGTGGATTTAAGCGTAATAGAATTGTAAATTCTATCACCACATTTTAAGCTTCGAATGGGCTGGTTTTGTTTTCTGCCGAACAGAAAAAAAAGCTGTCACGGTAAAATTTTTATATCAAAGTTTGTTTAACCACCAAAAAAATGTAAGCGAATTCTGAATTTCCAGCTAATGATGCTACAAAATCAGTGATATAAAAGTAATTTGTATTTTGTATTCATTAAGTTGGAAAATATATTTTCATAAAATTTCAACTAAGATAAAAAATCTCACTGCATTTCTCACTTATCTTTCTAAAGTAAAATGCTACAATAATACTACATAAAGTTTGTGTTGAAATTTCCTGAAACTTGGACATTAAACGTACATCAATGAGAGCTTCAAAGTGAGCTATTACACAAGTGCCCTTTGTATTTAAATAGTTTTTACAAAATGGCGTCCTCACGCCATCTCGAAATTTGGAAAAAACAGTTTTTGCTTGAAATATTGCTGATAAATAAATCATATTGACATGTTCGAGCATTCTTTCGATGAATTAAAAATAACTCCATAAATGAATTTGTGCCTTATTTTTTTTACACACTGTATTTATAATGTGTGATGATATAAAAAATAAAATTTATCTCAAACTTTCAATCATCTGAAAACTATTTATTTATTTGCCAGACTTTACTATGGATGAAATCCATTTATTGTTGTCACGTTTCACCATTTCTCCAAAACAGAATACTACGCAATATCGCAAAATGCATTTCACGAAATTGCTTTTTTACAATTTCGGTACCACATGTGAAAGCAGGTTTACACATTTTTAATTTCAGGATTATTTGGTAGCATGATAATCAATCAATCAAAATTGAATTCCCTTCTTTAAAGGTCATGTTATAAATGAAAATCTTAATTGACAAAAATTAGTAAGGAACTCATAAACTATAATATCTAGTAACTAATTATTTTAAGTAACGAATTTATTATTATGAATTATAATTAATGTTAAATACTGTGCCAATTAGTGTGGCACCCAATCATGAGTGGTAAATAAGGTTATAAAAGGGAACAAATTATGATTTTCAGTAGTAGTTCTCCATATTTCGTTATTCAAAGTAGTTCTCCAATATATTTCGACGTTTTAAGTATTTTTTGTATTTCATTTATAATAGTTTAAATAAATTTCGTGCAGTGAGACCCTTTTATAATTGTAATAATCATTTAACGTATTTTGTAACAATTTAAGTTTCATTTTATAGACTTTGTACCTTTATTGTTATTTTAATTAATCGTTTTTAATAATATTAAATTTATTCCGTTAATGTCTTGTATTTTAAGTGAATCAAAAAACCGTTTCTTGAGCATAATTTAAGAGAATTTAGTTATAGAGAGGTGAATTAATCATCGGCAACACTATCCTGCGATACGAGCTGTAAAAGTCTTCTGCGAGTAGTGAGATGTGGCGAATAAGGTAAGCTTTACCCGTTATATCATTATATTTCTGGTGATAGCGGTTGGTTTCCTTTATCCGTGGTTACAGATACTATTACTATTAATCAAACTCCAAACTTGCAAGTTGATAACCAATTGAAAGTTGTGTCTAGTTCCGGTAGTTGTAAAGATTAAAATGGTCCTGAGTTGGAGTACCTAACGGAGACATCTTTAAAGCGAAATTGAAACGGCCATATGTAGTACACATTATTGAAGCTGACCGCGAAGAAACAATTGTGGCGACCTCTATTAGAATTTTCAAATTTAATGAACACACTGTCGCCACAACAGTGAATCATCAATTTTTTTTTAATATTTCAAATTTAAGTACAGACTTTGTACATAATTAATTTAATTCATGGTGGTATTGACTGGTTAATATTTAATTGTTACAGTAATGTATAAAAATTGTTTTTTTATTTAAAATTGCTTATTTTTACCCCTTGTTTTATTCTTATATACTTCTTTAGAGGTGTATTATTTTCAATTTATATTGTATTCTTTATTCAAAAGCTCATTGTAAGAAACTTGTATAATAAAAAATTGTTTTAGAAATAATAGAGTATAAATTCCATTTTTGCTTGCCTTTATTACAGAAAATTTACAAATAAAAAAGACAGTCTTTATACATTACTATAATAATATTTATACTATAAAATTTTTAAATATTTATTTTTCCCTCTGATGGATGAAAATGAAATCACATGAAATGGTAAACAAATGTCCAACTTTGTCTATATCATTTGTTAAATGTTACTAGAAAACGCACTAGATACTACAATGTTTTTAGGATTGGTAGTAATCTATATTCAATCTTTCGAAAGCGCACGAAGAGAATGCAATGATACAGCAGAGTACAAAAAGCAATCGTTTCTCCTATTCCATCGC
>VTPC01008809.1:0-11442 GCA_011009095.1 Ignelater luminosus | reverse complement strand
GTTTTCTTCCATTTTTGTTATAAAATTGCAGGAATTGTAGTTGGTATATATACATAAAGTAGGCGTTACACCTCCCATGGACACGTAAATATGAGATGATAACGGTTAATATTCTAAGGGGCGTAGGTATTATTAAGGCCATGTATTCAAAGAGCAGCCGACTACTATCTGATGAACCACGCACATCCAACATAGTTACCCTACTAACACATTATAAGATTAGTTTTTTTTTTAGTAAAATTTCGTATTTATATAGTAAAAAAAACTTCTTACCATAAATTTATAAATGTAGAAAAAAACTTTCCCTTTGATCTATATCTCTCAAGTCCGCATATTTCTGAAACAAGAAAAATAGTTTAATAATAGTCTTTACAAAAATAATGATTTTGGGAAGAAGAAATTGCAATTAGTTGCATTAGTAAATAAGTGCAGTCTGTTAAGGGCCGAGCGGTCTTCCATCCGTAAGATACCTGTAGAGACGAGCTTCTGATACTAAAATTCTACAAAAGCCCGGATCTACAGGGTAGATCACGAATGTGCCTATAGTGAGATTAGTTGTCTTAGTTGGTGCAGATTACTTGTATCATTCATAATTATAATAATACGTAAATAAAGGTAAATTATTCACAAATCTAAAACAATCACAACAGGTCATTCACTGACTAAAAATATTTTTATTTCTATCTTTAACTAAATAAAACTTTCCTGTAAACAAGAAGCAGGTTTAAACTTTTTTACTTTTTAAAAATCCAAAATTCGCATTAAAAATTCTTCACGTTTAAAATCTGACAGCTAAAATAATCAAATAAATGATGACAAATCATGTTAAACTACCCATAATTGTCATGCAAAATTGGTGGAAGTTTTAGCAAATCGATTTTTAAACAGCGCTCTAGCTATTGTTTAGGTCTAGGTAACCCACGTATAATAGTAGGTTGAAAAATATTCTACTCACGTCTGAAAGATTCCAAAACCCAACTGTTGTGAATTTTATATAAAGGGCAGAAAAAAAAGGTTTTCACATATTTTAGTGCTAGTTATACTCACAGAGGTAAAGAATAACTTATAGTTATGTGTCTATGTACATAGAACTAATTTCCTGTTATTACATTAAAGAAAGATGTAAAAGATAAACCGAATTAGTTTTACTAAATTAGGTTAAATTTATTTTAATTACTTAAAGTAGAACAAAAAAAAGTTTACAGTTATTAATTTAAAACTTTTAGAATTTTAATATGTGATAGTAATAAATACAAGTAATATTTATCAAACGGAATTAAAGTAATAACTGTATAAAACTGTCGTCAAAAGTGAAACTTTATAAATTTAACTTGTCACAAGTAAAGCATAAATTTCAACACTTTTAGGAAAAGCACTACCTGAAGTGGTGTATTCTCATCAAATATTAAACGTACAGCTCAGCTTTTTCCCCGATATTAGATTATTAAAGTTGAAAACAGCACCGCAAAGGTTGCTACAGTATGTTATAGGGTGTGACTTTTTAGTCTTTAGCTTAAATATTCTCTGCTGTGCATTTACCAAAATACTATTTGAACTAAGGATTGATATCATTTAAACCAAAACTGATTATTCGGTATTTCAGTTTTCTAACAATCATGTTTCGAGTGAAACAGATAATTATTTATATCTACTGTACTTCACTATATTACAAAAAAAAATTTAGGATAAACCTAGTACAGATGGCCATAGTTATTATTTTTGTTTAAAACTTTTTTATGGGTTAAGATGTAAAAACCCTGAACGGTAAAAGCTTATGTTTATAGAAGTAGAACAGGATCCTTTCATGAATATTGTAGTAAAGCTTGTGTTTTTCTGAAACAAGTAAAAGCTAAGTTTGACGTATTGGCCCATCTCTTTCATAGCCCATCACCTTCACACCATTCAGTTCTAGTATAGTTTTTTTTTTAAATTAACTTTCTGTTCTTTAGAAAGGTGTTCTTTGCATTCATTTATTTACAAAGAATTGAACATAAAGGCTATACTTTAGAATCTTGCTCCAACAGATATGTTTTTTTAGCAAGGGTACGGTATCTCCTGAAACGCTTGTGCAACATCATTGGCTAAAGTTAGATTTGGCTGAAGTGAAGCTATGCCTTTGTCATTATCCATTAAAAGTCCTGTGGAACATGTCGGAGAACTGTCAGCTAAATTTGCTCTAAAGCTGTTTCATTTCTAGTTCCCTTCCTAGTTCCTTTTGGGTGAAAAGCATACTCTGGAATTGTATACAAATTGAAACTAACTTTACGCATTGATACCGCACTATTTTCTGCTGTGACTAACCTTCCTCATAATTTTTAAAAAATTATCGCTAAATAAATACCTATTCATCCACCTTTTCGGATGCTGTTTTAGCTATAGTTGACGAGTATTCAAGTATTTCAATGGAGGATGAACAATATTGTGTCCCCCGGGGATTAGTCAGATTTTTTTTCTGGTTTAAGTATTTGGGGCTAGGACAAAAGAAGCGACAAAATAGAGATAGAAATAGTAAGCAAATCTCCTTCTATAGGCACCTATACTCTATTAGATTCAACATGCCTACCAGCAAATGGTTGTAACGATATTTAAAGAAAACATTTTCGGTATGAAAGATACAACTTGAAGCTAAAATGCAAGAAGATAAGAAGAAGAAAGTGAAAGATCACTAATGCGCTGGTATAACTAACGGCCCGCGACCGGTATCACGAATAACCAAAGATTAAAGATTCCCAATTTCAACTTATAAAATCAGTTAACGACTTCTTCTCCAATATATTGCATGTATAGGTACAATCAATCAGCAACACTTCATTATAGTCTCTCCTCTTCAGCCCGATGTGATTAGATAAATAGTCGAAGTTGTTGATTGAAAGTCTGCCGCTCTAGTCTGGTGAGGTAAAGAATGAGGTCGTCGCAAATTTGCAGGCGCTACCACAAGGGCCCTTGAAAATGGATTCTCCAGTCTAATGTTGAGCTATTAATGGTTCTCTAGTTGTGGTGATATCAACTTCTTGTCAACAAACGACGGAAGACCATAAAAATAAATCATGACAAAAAGAAAAGAAAAGAATAGAAGTAGAATTTCTGTATGGCAACAACTAACAATATGCTTGCAAAAGCGGAATCGATCAGATTCTTGTGGTTGTGGGAAAAGATTCACTTGGCAGCCCAGTGCTTTTGCAAATTATTACAAATCGGATTGGGTTTTATCTCAGTTGTAAATCATACCAACTACACAATCACAAATGCTTATGATGAATTCTTCGTAAGGGGGTAAAATTTAATCTTGCGTGGACGGTAGGAACGATACTGATGCAGAAGAACTGTTATGTTGGTAGAACAAAGATATTACTTTATATATTGTCAATTCGATTGATTTTTGTCGGTGTTTACACTACTCAAAAGTCTTTTATTTATGCCATTCGAAAGCCAGTATAACCAAATGTAAAATCAAGTTTGAGCATTAATACAGTCAAGTTAGGGTTTTTCCCAGAAAAGTTCACAAAAGTTTTGATACGTTATAGAGTATTTGGTGGAGGTTCTCGGATGTATGAAACATAATTATCTTTTTTTGGTGGGGTCGAGTAGATAGAGGGCGAAATTTGTCAATTTTTTAACTTTTGTTCAGTTTTTCATAAATATCTCAGAAAATATCGTTCTTAGCGAAACATACGCTGTATATAAACTCAAAGTAGACAAAATTTCCTACAAAATCGATTCTATTCATTTTTTTCTAGCCATGATCGTTTTTGAGATACTTGAGTTTGAGGTTTGAGGTGTTTTAAGAATTGGTGCAAGGGACTGTTCTAGTACACTCACTATCCTTTAAACGTGCAAAAGACCGTTTTAATACACTCAATACTCTTTAAACGTGAATTAGACGTAACCATGGAACCTGTTTTTGAATAAGATTGTATTATCTGGGTATTCAGAATTTTGAGTATGGCTCGAATCTTAGAGAGGGGGGGGGTTACTTTTAGATCTTTTTTTGGTTTACAGCGATTTTCTAAAAAGGTATGGAAAGTATGTGAAATGCTACTAGATAAAAAAATCAAACTAGATGATTGTTTTGACGAAACAAGATAGGAACATTCTAATTTGTTGTATCTGAAGAAGAGAAACAGAAAAATATTTCGCAAAACTCGAAACCGTTTAATGACATTGTATTATGTATGTAAGAAAAACAGAAGGTAAATATTTTTATATATTGCTTCTTCTTCTTCCTCATCCAAGATGATTTCCTAACAGCAGGGTCCAGGCCATTCAAGCACTCGCCGTGACAGTTGTGGCACAGAGTGGAGCAAATCATGCGAATTTTCTTGTATCCACACTTACTCCCACAACAACTCCTTGTGCATCTACAACAGATGAAGTTGAGAACATCTTCAGGAGACACAGGGTATTTGGTTGTAGTAAGTGCTAGGTTCCCATCAGACCTTTGCTTCCAACCCCATTACTAAGCAGGAAGCTCATTTCTCATTCAAAGCTGTACTTGCTGGTAAACTCAATGTGAATGCTACATAGCTACCCGTTTGATGAAAATTAGAGAAGGTAAACTTGATGAAGGCATGGTACCTAAGCAGGTTTAGGGAAGTTGTGGATGTAGAAGCTCCATGCAAAGCCATGAAGTATTTTTCCCCGCTTTGGCTACCTCTTCACGCATTGATTGGGGGTTGTTGAATACATCAACTATGAAATGCAGTCCATCATGTAACAGTAAAAGTTTGCAACTAGCGGTCTTTCCTTTTTTGAAGGAAGCTGACGTTGTGTCATACCCTGTAAAAGTATCAGAGCAAACTATGCTATGCTGTAAGCCCTTTTGTTGTAAATGTGTCGAAGAGAATACCTGAATTGGTACTTTTCATCTACTAGGCTGGTAAAAAAAATATTTCATTTGGCAGGTGCCAAAGCTGAGACGAGATTTATATCCTCCCCAACTAGAACTCCTACAGCTTCATATACACTATAGATTTTTAAATGCCGATACATAAATACTTGTACATAAAATTGGCCTTCCACTTCCACATAAGAGCAGAACTATTTTAATGCAATGTGACAGCATAATGAACAACATTGTCACAGTATATGTAAAACTCGTCTTGGTCTTTGGTCTTGAAATTATTTACTTAATCCCTATTAATACCAAAATCATTATAGTTTTAATCTTTTCAAGATTTAATATTTAATAATAGTTGTAAAATTAGGCAATTCAGGTATGTAACTTCACAAATTAGTTACGCCTCATATTGAAAGTTAAAACCTACTTTAAGGATAGGAAGATTGTTTTTACTTTCTAAAAAGTCCAAACATATTTGATGAAACACCAGAGTTATTTATTAAAGAATTTAACAAATTAAAATTTAAGAGCTTTTACATGGAATAAATTAGGTGCTTATGTCATAATGCAAGAAAAGGGCAGATACCATATGGAACTGCCATTAAAAAAATATAAAGTTGGAAACAGACTTTTATCATAATGATCGATTTCATAAGATTTTTCATTTCTTCGCCGTTCTACCGGCGGTTTGGTATAAATTTCTAATTAAAGTAATATCACTATAATGTATAATGTGGTGGTATACCGACCTGGTAGTGTGCATATCTACAAAACTATAACCTATAGTAGCTTAGTATAAAATTCCTAGATTAGCATCTCTGCGAATATACTCTTTCCGAAATATTTTTAAATATTCGTACCTGATATTTAGGTTTAGCGCTTTTTTCATTCCAGGCTCCCGCGTATGGTGCTATTTTGGACCGACCCTGATTATGAAACAAGACTACTATACTGGAAGATGATAGAAGATAACGAAATACCATAAGATGTGCAATATATTGTTATTTGTAATTAAATAGGAGATACAGAAACTAACAAAAACCAGGTAAGTATGTTATAAAACCAACAAAATTATAGTACTGTGATAAAGCAATAATAATAATACGTATAGGTAAACGGGAAATTCAGAAAATATCTTAAAGGCTGAGAATTTTAAGAAAGCACACAAATGGTTAATGTAAGAGGTTTTAAGGTTAATGAATGAAAAACACTTAAGTAGAGTATACCATGCTTTTATAAAATACCCTGTATAGTCGAGAATAATCTTAGAACTTTCTTTGGTAACATTTTGTGATATTTCTGCATGTAAATTATATTGTTTCGGCAATAAATTGTTGCAACACTCTGTGTATTGATTACTGTTTTCCTGAATTACCCTCTCCATTTCCTTTTCCTGCTTTGAACTTAGGTTATGTAAATATTTTGTGTTTTTGCTGATGAATTATACAAATATATGGTAATAAATGACAAAATTTCCAAATATTCTTGTATATATTTATATGCCGAGATGTATAACAAACTAAAATTTCTTTCTATATACACCCAGTAACAAAGCAATAATTTCCTGAATCAATGAGGCTTCCAAACTGTTAGCGCTGTAACAAGTTCTTCTAGAAAACATATTCTTTAAAGTATAGCACCTACTATGCAATACCTGTAGCTTCTCAAAGCAAGTGTTATCAAACATATTTTCCCCTACTGAATGGCTGCAGCGTATCTTAAAACCAGAAGGAAGTACAAAATTCTTAAATTATTAATTCATTCTTAGTCTGTATTATAATGTTACGCAAGCACCAGTCAACCTGCTCTAGAAGACAATATTAAATTTAATTACAGCAAAAACTATTTCATTACTTAACCTACTATAAAGTGTTTTATGACACGTATCAATCACACAACTCACAACAAATCTGTCAGCCTTTATCGTTGCCTATAATCACGTAATTTACGTAATACCACCGCTTAATGAAGGTATCAATAACCAGATCATCACTATTAAGGTACGTAAGTATAGTCACTTACTAACTTACAAGAGTAATCATCTTATTGACAACATATCAAAATGAAATCCAGTGGGAAAGTATTGATTAAAAATGTGTGACTTGAAAAAATAAACTTTTTCTTTTTGTATTCTCCTTCTATGTTAATACTCATGATTTATTCAGGGACATGCATGTCTTATTACGTACACGGTATAAGCATATTCATTCGAAAGCTGTTTTGTAGACTATACAACTTCCCTAATGTTTATTTATTGCAGCAAAGAGATTTTGAGGAACTCTTGATAAGCACGGTGTAATTTAATTTATACGACTAACGTGTAACTTTAACATTATAAAATTGGTTATTATTATATCAAATAAAGCCTGCTGTAAAAAGGTTTACAAACGTTCCATTCTTCTTCCCTAGATAGAAATTGCTTACGAAATGGGAATTTTTACGAGTTTGCAATATGGGTAATAAAAGTAAAATGATTTTGAAACCCTAAATACATAGAAATAACCCGTACAATTTGACTACAACGAGCATTTTTAATATCACAAGACATATAGGCAAAATAATCCTTAAAAAGAGAATACGTCCATTTTTATTTTAAATGCATCCAGTGACCAATTGAAATTATTATATGCTGAGAAAAGTTATAAATTTCTGCAAAGAAAAAAATGTTTCCCTTAAGAGCACGAGGGAAACAAAACAGACGTGTTTTTGTTTGTAAGTTTTAGAAACGATAAATATAACAAAAATGTAAGTTTCACGAGATACAAAATTCAGACGTTCTGTTTAACATAAAAGCTTTTGCTGGAAAAATTACAGCATTGCTTTTACGAGAACTTTTATATACTTTTCGTATGAGAACATTGAGAAAATCTTATGGTTATTAAAGATTTCTTGAACAATACGCTACTCACTTGGAGTTTAAATCTCATTATCGGTTTAACTAAAACTGAGATTCATTTGAGCTGCTGATTCGGATTTGAGAGTAATGAAGGAGATGAAGTATACTATGTTCCCTACCAATTGTGATGTCTGCCAAATGGTATTACGAAATATCAGGTTATTACTCACAAAGTCAGAAATTTGGTACTGTAAACTTAGCACCGTTCATACTGTACATGAATGGGAAAGAAATCAACAACATTGTATTTGATAATAATCTAGTCTTTATAAAATGCCAAAACCTTTGAAATTACAATTTGGAAACCAAAGTCCACTTTGAATTCCTTTCATCAGAAAGGGTTTAAAGCTTATTTTACACTAAATCCACATAGTTTAATTCTAGCTGGCGGTGAAGGTTTTTCCAAATGAGAATATCATAAAGAGAATTATAACATCATAAACCTGCTGATTTTTCTATAGGTATGCACACCATTTATACAAGTGTTACAATTTATTGTTTTTTCCAAGTTCATCAAAAAGCCAAGTATGATCTGTCTTTCACTTTTCTGAAATCGAGTCTCTTCTAGATAATGGGTGCGATTAGGGAATGCAACTGTTGGAAAAAACTGGTCCGCGGCGATTCTCGGAACGAACGTATTGACTAAACGCTGAGTTGTAGTAGCACGTTTGAACCATCCATAACAGTTGGCAGTAATCAAAACTAAACACGCTGTTACTCAACTGTTGCATTCCCTGATCATCATTTCAACTATTCAAGTACCAAAACGGGATGAAGATATAAATTATTTTTCTAAAACTGTAAAAGTGAAGTATTTGGAGAATTTGAGAATAACAAAGTCTAATAAGTAAATTAAATGTTGCTCAAATTATTGATCCTGAACCAAAGATTACAACAGAGCTCTTACTATTAAATTTGCTTGGTACACGCCTGGTGTTTCTAAATGTCATGCTGATTATAGAAATAAATTAAACTGTAAAAGCTGCCAAACCTGTTTAAAGAGAAATGACGGCATTCATAGTCAGTATCAGTACTGTTTCTAATTTCTACCTGTTATCTCCTGGGACTATTAATAATCACGAGATTTCTCAATGTCCTTTTTACACATATGACATATTCATAAAAGAATAGAGAAATATGATGAAACAAAGTTAAATTATTTTATCGATTTTTCTAAACAGCATATCATGTTTTAAAGTTCTTTAAAAAACGACATGTAATAAGCTAAGAAACAAAAACATAAAAGAGATAGTAGAACAAGATAAAAAAAACTGTAGAAAAGCTAGAGACAATGGATAGACATATTTGAAAAATAAACTGTAATAGACTGGAGTGAAAAGAGCCCAGAGAAAATAGAAATGAAAAAAGAGGAAGACATAGAAGAACGCTCAAAGACAAAATAGAAGAGATAAAAAACAGGAAAGGAAAAAGTAAAATAGAAGTTATGGATGCACTTGCAAGAGACCAAACAAAATGGAAGGGATTGATATAAAAGAAGGAAAAAAATGAAAAATCAAGATCCAACTCCATAATAGCAACAGAATAAGAGAAGGAGAAGTGATGTAAAAGATATCTTCTGCTGAACTTTTCACAATGATTATAGGTACGCAAATATATAGGTAGGTTTTTATTCCAAAACATACCGACTTGGGCATAACTCTTTAGAGACAATTTATATAATCTTTCTATAATCAATATTTGCATTTTCATTGCAGGTAAAAAATTGGGCGCCAACATGTTCAAACTTCTGAGTCGTGAAGAGATGAATCCTTTGAAGAATCATATCTGATTCGAATAATTCCTATTGGGATAAACTCCAACATCTACGTATTGCTGAAGAAAAGTATCATTTTGTTTGTTGTATCGAGTAGCCTTAATAGTGTCATTAAAACCCTTTTAAAGCACCCACCGCAACCCATTTTATTCAGAAAATGTTGTTTTAAAAGTTGTGGTTGTTGTTTTCGGTAGTTCTTTAAGAATTCCTTTAAGTTTTTTATTTTATTCATGTTTGCCAAATGATTAAAATTACATGTCTTGCTGGTCATTTATTGCCCATCTTAAGAAAGTTTTTGAATGACTTGTTGATATCTTATCATCAAAGATAGGAAAATACATCACCATCAAAAACGTTTAAGCTTTTTGTTTCAATTGGAAGTTATTTGGAACTTCAAGCGTTAGCTATGCCATTTTGAAACGAAACGAATTTTCAATTTATTTGCTAAAGAGAAGGTTATCATTTTTCAATCAGCCTAATTCAAAAAAAACTCTGTGTTTTAACAAATTTTATGTAAAAATCAGAAATTGTAATGGTGTCTTTGAAGATTTTGCAGGAGTAAATTTCTTCAAGATATGAAAAACGTTTTATCAAGAGTAGGTTTGAAAGTTAGGAAGAGATCTTAAAATATAGCATTCAATAGTAAATTAAGCGTAAAGCCAAAATTAATTTAAGAAACTAAAATTATTTAAAGCTTCTGCCCAATAGTAGTACAAATACCGTCTTTAAGCTAGCAAAGTAACTTACTAATGCAAATGTCAACACAAACTTGTTGATTAGGCCACTCTTGTAATATCATCGGTGAAACTGACTACTTTTTTTGACGGATTATAATTTATCTAATCATTTACAAATTTATTAAATAATAGAGAACCTAATACCGACAGTTGGGGGACACTCAACCTTTAGATTCCAAAGCAGAAATTCTAAAATAATCTATGTAGTGGAAAAGACAAATTCTTTAATCTTTCATAAGCGTAAGAGTTGTTATTTCTATTGACTTTCTTTTTATAAAAAAATAAAGGAACCAGAAGATAATTCTATATTCAAAAGCAAAACAAAAGAATTAAAATGAAGGAATTAAATCTTCAAAATAACGGGTAATAAGTATCTTCACAAACAGATTAGCAAAAATATCTCAAACAATTTGTATTATTCCATGCACCATTAACCTTACGGTCCTGATGTGAAGCCAGTTATGGCCTACTTTTAATTTATAGTGGAAGAGATTTATTTCATAACTTCGCTGAACGGTAAAGATATTATAAGTTACGAATGAAGATAAACAATGCTTCTCATATCCTATCATTGCAAGAAGTATTGGTACAGATTTTATTTCTGATATAATCGGGTAAAAAATAATTATGAGAGATAAGACCCGGTAGCCATTGATACTGGAATATTTCACCAAACTTAACGATAACGACGTTTGAAGACAATCGAGCAATATAACTTTCAAGAATTCTTCTATATGGATATATGTTGGAGACAGACGGTGAATTCGACCCGTGGCCGATATATTTGGACCTATCGCCATCTGCCCATAACAGAAGTACCAGATGCCAAAATAACGATACAATTCGGCATCTGGCTAACTCAATTTGAACGCATCCCGAAAAGTTAGATTGTGCTTTGGTCATATGACAAAAACGATTATTGAATTAAAACAAATTCATTATAGGGACTAACATAACACTTATTGCATTATTCATTGGACAGGAAATACTTAAATGACACTTGCTATTACATATTATCTTGTTTAATACCCACTTGCACTTTTTGTCACGTTGTTTACGACAGTTGCATCTTTGAACGCATCCCGAAATGCGCTTATACACATTGTGCCACCGATACTGATCGGAACAACAAAACCTCGAAGTACGTTTCTGATTTGTCTACGTGAAGTTTGTTTCTTGTTGTTTTTTAGTGATTTTT
>VTPC01008808.1:46780-95006 GCA_011009095.1 Ignelater luminosus | reverse complement strand
TGCAGCACTTATAATTCAAATGTTACTTGCGTAATTTATGGGCTACACTTTTCTGCCCCTTGGACTACATAACATATCAATTAAATGGTTATTTGAAGAATTATCTCAAGTGTTGTATTGTGTCACTACAGACAGCAAGATTATGATGTTACTTAATAATTTTTTATTTCTGTTTGTTTTAATTCCTGGAAAACTTGATTTCTAGTAGATCAGGGTACAGGGTGTAGGAGTTTCCAAACCAGTCTTTCTCGTACGTGCTTCGGCTTACTTATTCTCCATTTTTTGGTTGGTTTGTTAGTTCCCGTAGGCAGCGCTTGTTCTACTGTAGATACTATGCTATACAGCGTTCACAATGTTTCTGGGTCGTATATAGCTGTGGAAGAATGACAGTTTGAGTGTTGTAAACCGGGCTGTTTATCTATTAACTCGGTTTGTAAAATCTTATTGACTCTTAAAGCTTTAAGGTTATGATTTTATGACAGTTGAACCTTACGCTGTTGTCTTTTTTTTGTAACTCTGTAAATATAAGGAAAACTTGATTTCCTTTTAATAAAACAAAACTAATCAGTACTAAACGTTTTTGCAAAATTTTTGATCGTGTAACAGCGCTAAATACAGCCGCAGGTACGACAATTTTCAAAAAGAAAGAAAACACTTCCAACCTAACAAAATGAAAGTATGGCTTGTTTGACTTAGAAACATCGTGAACGGAGATGAATGCAGATGTGATACACAGATTTGTGATAACTAGACAGATATAGCATTTTCTTTCGAACTGGAAACAACTTAAATGAGTTTTTATAATTGACGTTGTTGAACATAAGTATTAGTACGTACCTATTCAATTGGAAAAAAAGAGAACAGATGATCAACCTCTCAACTTTGCTTTTCCATGTTTGTGAACTGTACTATATAACTGCTGATTGATTTTTGATATTTTATCTATAAAAATTTCTGGTTATGATTTAAATTCACGAATATTTAAAACACAATTTCTAGCCGGGTAATAATTTTCAAATCAAAATATTCTAGGCTGTCTCCTGACCATTCTTACCCAGACGATATACGGTTTTTTTAGAATAATAAAGATTTCTGCTTAGATTAATTAGCATTTTCTAAAGAAAATATTTAGTAACGTGCATTAGCCATTGCAATTAGTATTACATTTCAGGTTTCGTTTTGTCAAACAATATCATGCTTTTCATAACTGATTATGTAAATAATTATTGTTTTAGTTAGAACAATCAATAACAATAAAGACAAGTCAATTAAAAACAAAAATTATTTTTAACGTAATTATGTTTCAAATGACCTCCACTAGCTTCTCGGAGCAAGAATCTCAGCAAAGCTTTAATGAAAAAGTCAATGATGGTCATTTTAAATATAAAAGACGTTAAAATGGTCAATAGGTCTACTGGATCTACAGGGTCGCTAAAAAGTATAGAATCACGCTGCTCCTGCAAAAACGATAAGAGACAGATAAATGAAATTTAAACAGCTTAAAGTAGGCATTGTTTGCCATGTTTTGTGAAGGGAATTAAGATCAAATCTTCAATTGTGTTTTCGTACAGCCGCCATCTTGATTTCTGTAAATGGATAACCCTGTATATGGCCCCATATTTTGGTAGGGATTTTAAAAACGAATTCAAAAATATTAGAATTGCTTTACTTATCTTGAAAAGTTTTGGAGATAATCGCTATTTTTTGTCAAGGACTTCACTATTAATTTTTATCAAAATCAAGTTACCCGTGAAACAGCACAGAGGCAATGAACTAAAAAACGATGTGCGATTGTTTTATAAGTAATTAAAGTAAAAGAAAACGGTAAAATTCTGCCCTTAGCTAACTTATTTAAAATAATAGATCTATGCTAGAGCAAACTACATTTATGGTGGAATAAAAACAAATAGTGACGAATTGATAATAACAAAAATTTAAAGGAATTTTATAAGAAGTTTTCAAAATGCGCTTCGTAAACTTCTTGAAAATGAAGCAATCTCTTTTGAAGTTTTCGCAAGAAATTTTGCCCCGAACGATCGGGGCGATCTGCTTGCATGACGAATCCGTCCTTAAACTTAAGAAATCCTTGACAAAAAAATAACAATTATCTCCAAGACCTTTCAAGATAAGTATAGGAATCCTATATTATTTAATTCGCTTTAGAAATCCCTATCGAAATATGGGTTCATATGCAGGGTGATCCATTTAAAGAAATTCAAGATGGCGGCCGTACGAAAACACAATTAAAGATTTCATCTTAATTCCCTTCACAAAACATGGCAAATAATGCCTACTTTAAGCTTTAAATTTCATTTATCTGTCTCTTACCGTTTTTGCAGGAGCAGCGTGTTTCCATCCTTTTTTATAGTGAAACCCCCTGACAAAAGAATAGAGATTATCTCCAAAACCTGTTAAGATAAGTATCGCAACCATTATATCATTGAATTTGTCTTGAAAATCCCTATCCAAATATGGGGCCACATACAGGGTGTTCCATTTAAAGAATCTCAATATGGCGGCGGTACAAAAAAACAGTTGAAGATTTGTTTTTAATTCCCTTCGCAAAACATGGCAAAACATATCTACTTTAAGCTCTCCAAATTTCATTTGTCTATTACTTACCGTTTATCGTTTCTGCGGGGGTAGCGTGTTTCCATACTTTTTAGCGATCCTGTAACATATAATGATTTCTAAAATATAAAATCTTGCTTAAGTCTCTAACAGATTTGAAATCTACAGAAGAATACAAAATAATGGAGTCCCTTGCACCATACTGAATGTAAATAATCTAATTATGCAAAAGAATGTTCTTCTAAATTCAAAGTTACCATCTTTAAAATAATTTTAACATGATTCCATGTTTACCCAGATACCAGATGTAACGCAAATGATTGACCTTTTGTTGAAATCGTAGCTCCCTATTCCATTAAAATTCAAATTTTAAATTTTAATTAGTACTGTAATTGAGAAGACGGCAGATAAAGGAATAAATAAAACAGAAAGACCTAAACACATAGAGAGAAAGAGGGCGAAAAGACATTTCTATGCAAAGCAATGAACTTACCTTAAATGTTAATTGCGAATCTGATCGCAAATATCCTGCACAAGCAGTATTAGTTATCTCCACCGCAATTTTCCTAGTTAAAAAGCATGAATGCCCAAACGATTGAATTGTACAGAATAAAATTGATTTACAAGATGCAACAGATAAAGAATCTCTACCTGTCTGTCACTTGGATGGATGAATTTAATTAATTTCGTAATCTTTGAGTATTTCTGCGTTGGAAATAAGAGTTTTAACATGAAATTTTTATTAAAATCTCAATGCTGAAAATGACTATTAGTGAATATCTAAGACTGAAAATGTTATTGCTTCGTAATGTAATACAGGAAGAATTCTATCAAGATATGATCTGGAGTTCTTTTGAAAGTTACATATTATTATTATTTATTAAAGTCGTGCAAATGAAGTTGAATGTCGAACACATAACTACATATAAAAAACAAATGTTATAGAGCACGAAAATAAATGCAATTGTTTATTACAGATAGTTTTGTTGTTAGTGTCTTTATAAATTTGTATAGTTGTTTCCTGTATTTTCTGCTGCTGATCACAATCATAAATATCGGTAATAACTCAGGGGTGTCACTACAAAAATAATAATAGATTACTTTCATCCAAGTAGTTTAGTAAATTCGTAATACAATCTATAGTAGTAACTCGTATGAACAATCGATACAGAATCTATTTAAAATTTTCGTTTTCACTTTATAACGAAATGAGTTTGTTAAATCGTAAACAAATGTTAAGTTACGTGATTTGATTACATGCACTGCTAAGAAACAATAGACCTGCTTACTTAGGTTTAACATCTATAGTAAATATAACCTTAACTTATTGTTAGTTGTCAAACCCATATCAACTAATCAGGAGTTTCTAAGCTACATGTTTAGGTGTATTACCAGAGAAATTCTGTTTTTAGAGCAAAATATAAATGTAGCACAAATTTGAAATAACTATACTGTGTAACGAATTACATTATCAGTCGCAAGCTTTATAATCAAAATAGTTACAGCCAAAGTCTTGTAAAAAGATATGATTCAAATTCAATCGAAAATTTGTATTAACCTTACAAATGGATGATTAAAAAAACAAGATGCTTAAAATTCAGTTTTGCGTTCGCTATGAAAACAGGTAGGTCGAATCTTCCTTCTGTTTTATAAAAATAGAAACTATGCATATTAAAACCCATAAATAGGTTAGTTCTAATGTTTTGTTAGGAAGTAAATGATATATTTTGCGTGTCACATGTCTATCAAAACATTCTCAAGGCATACCTCATGTAATTTATTCTATTGTATGTATCAGATAATTGGATTAGATAAATATGTTTGATGAGTTATCAATCTTTTTTGTAAAGTAGCCTATAAGAATGCCTTTTTATATCCGATTATTACTGTTTTTTTTTCAAATTACTAATACATTGGTGAATGAAAATGGAATGTTATTTATTTTATGTACATATGTTGGTGAGAAATAAAATATTCAAATACGCAATTTAGGAAGGGGCTTGTCTTGGCTGATCAATAGCTTTTGTGTGAGAAAATTATGCAGTACACTGAAATATCTACTAGATTTAATTTAATACAAAAAATACTATAAGTTATTCTACTACTGGTGTGAACTTTTTTTTGTACCTTCATGTTGGATTTGTTCTCCCATTCTTGATAAGTACTTTACAAAACTTGTTTGATTTGCATTTTTGTACAAAAATAGGAATCTACATGAAATGAATTATCGATGTAAACTCTAACTTTTGATGAAATTGATGTTTGGTAGCGGTGATATGACGCTTAAAGATCAATAATTCTTGTTACTACATTTTTTCTGTTTCTTATACGTTCTGCTATTGCGTTTCAACTATTATTCTTCTTAGGTACTCACTTTATACCTGCTATGTTTGCTGAATAATTGTATAACCTAAAAGATATCTGACCTAAAGTTCTGCATTCAAGAAAATTGTTTGACTACATAAATTTGATGCGGCCTAAAAACCTCTTGTGAAATTCTGAATATTTAGGTCAGTTCAACGATACCGGTTTGAAAAGTCCGGTAGGCTAAAAAAATCCGACAGGCCTGAAAAGCTCAGCTAGACTGAAAAGTCCAAGTGGCTCAGAAAACCCAACTGACCCAAAAAGCCCGATCGGATCAGAAAGCTTTATCAGCACAATAAAGTTCGATTAGCCTGATATAGGCCCGAGAAGTTTGATTAGTTTGGTATGTTGCTTAGGGTGTTTTCCAGATATGAAGCAAAACGGAAAAATGTACTAGGACTTAATTGTAGACTTTTAATGTAATGATCTAATATAGGTGCCTAGAGCGTGCGATGTACTTGCACGGTTCAGCTAAGCAGCTCATCTTTCAAAGTTACCACGCAAGGAATTAAGTTTCACGTTTATAGGGAGAATCTTGACTAAATAAAAAAAACCTTTTCGGAAGGGTAGAAGTCATGATGATTCAACTGGAGCACGCTGTTATGGAGCATAATGTGGAAGCTAAGCAACGGTACATCCGAATCAAACTATAATCTATTTAGGCGAGATTGATACAATACTTACAATGAGTGGACACAACGGACAGAATAGAGTTTTGCTACTGAGCAATGACGCTATACGTTTTACTTCTTGTAATAAAGTTAAGGTCTCCGTAAAAGAGGTTTTCTGTAAGTTTTGCATAAGGTCTTTATTTCTTGGTCATAAATAGAATTGATTTTCTGATTAGTTTTCTAACTGCGCTGTATGGCACAAAATAGTCAAAGATCTTACGATGGCAAACGGAGACAATTCCCAACAGAGTATAGTATAGTTCAGAGGTCGGCAACCTTTTTGGACCTCGGTAAGTGGTTGAAAGTCTTCAATGTTTGAACAAGTTTCGATGATTACATCATTAAGCTGACTTCTTAGCTTGCTTTTGATAGCATTCATGTTAGAGAACGTCTGCTCACAATAATAAGTGGACCCAGAAATTTTTAAAATTTCAAATACTAGGTATTTTGAGTTGATGATAATAATCCGGAAGGTTATTCCATGTTTTAAAAATTAATTGGTCCCCCCCTTTTGACAGTTGGAAAGTTGAGTCCATTTATGATTCATGGTTAATGTCGCTTTTTCTCTTTCCAGGTTTTCTAGTTCCACTTGTAAAAGCGTATATTTTGAAGACCACAAATCTTTGCTTTTTAAGTCTATTGACTGTAGTTCAAACTGAGCTCTGTTAACTGTTGGAAATGGTAAAAAATCTATTCGATTGACGTTTACCACAAGTGGTTTTGTCAAGAACGAAAGAGTGGATTTTTCATCTTTGGAATCTTTGAAACGATCAGTAAATGAATCATGCATATTTGCAATTGCTGCCAGAAAGAACTACTATCGATGATATTTCCAGTAGTTTCCACATGTTTTCTTAAAGTTTCGAAATAAAACAGATTTCCACTCTTGAAGTCTTCCACAAACAGTAGTAGCCGTTGTTCGAAGGTAAGAACGGTTTCTAAAACTGTATTTGCAGTGTTACCTCTACCTTGTAACTTCTGATTGAGGTAGTTTAAATGCGATGTAATATCAACAGCAAAATAAAATTTCTGTAACCATTCTTCATCACTTAACTCAGGATATTCGTGTTCATTTTAATTTAAAAAGGTCTTAATATGTTCAAAGCATAAAGCAAACACTTGAAAACTGGATAACCAGCAAAGTTCATTGTGCAAAAAAGGTCGGAATATTGACTGTTCACGTCTTCGAGAAGAGAGAACTGTCAATGATTAAGTTCTTTTGCCATTATTAGGTTCATTATTTTTACTACCAAATCCACCATCTTTACAACTTTGATGGGAAATGTCTGCGTGCATAGCCCTGCTTGATGAATAATACAATGAAACGTAAAAACATTGTGTTCCACATTTTGTTTCAAGAGAGTAACAAAGCCTTTAGGTTTACCCGTCATACTGGATGCTTCATCTATAGCAATAGATACCAATTTATTGATGTCAATACAAATTCCAACCTCGAGTTTGTCCTTTAAGTGGTAGCAAAGCCAGTAATTGGAAACATACCGTCCCAGAAGACTAACTTGTGCAATGTCCTTCACGTCGGAAGATTCGTCACATTTCAAAGAAAATACAGATGCCGATTTTATATCATTCATCTGTTGATCTGACACATTCTTGCCCACCTTAATTGTTCTGTCTCGAACAGCTTTTGCGGATAGAGGAGTGTCTTTAATTTTTTAATAATATTTTTTTTATTTTTGAAGTCAGAGTAGAGGTGTTCGGCCATACTTAAAACGCACTTTTTTACGTTTTTCCCATCCGTAAAAGGTTTTCCATGCTTTGCAAATGCAATGTTATGAGAAACAGCAAAACTTGCGCGGTCACATCATTTGAAGATTGCATCTAGCTGCTTTTTGCTTCTGTGATTGTGTCAATCCTGACCGGACAGCACAAACTATACCACACAGAACTCGGCTGGAAATAATAAAATACTTACAAAAGAAATAATTTAATAAGTAAATAAATGGGGAAAAATAGAATAATATTTACGAATGTATTTATATGGTAGGTATATTAAGAAATGAAAACGTGAATATCTCTGTCATTCTGAAAAGAGCCACAGCTGCGTAGTCAAAGAGCAGCATGTGGCTCGCGAGCCGCGGGTTGCCAACCCCTGGTATAGTCAGTGAATTATGCTGAGCTGATGAATTGCTTAATGAACAGTGCCAGAGGATCAGTTACGGTAAGGATGGTCATTCTAGGGTTCTATGAATTTAAATTAAACTGTGGCATCCATTACGTCTTTATGAAGATAATAAGACTGCACACTATGGTCTTAATTTCGGGGACTTTTACACGAAAAACAACGTAAGGTGTGGGCTTGCAACTTTCTTTGGTCGACGGAAAGTTCTAATAACTATAAGGGTTTGAACGTGGAAGATGGCAATACTGTTTTTTTGGCCTTAATAAGGCGAGCAAGTAAGTACCTCCCTTGTCTTTATCTAGCAACACCATTGGAAACTACTGACAGAAACTGATGTATTTGAAAAGCCTGATATTCCAAGTAAAAATTTTTTTTAACTTTATTTACCAATTTGTAAGTCGCAGCTTTCCTTGTTTCATTAAATTGCAATTAAATAACAAAATGGTTTTTTTTCTCTGTACGTACATATTCCACTAAATACATAATCTTTGGATACACAACAAATGATGTAGTGTCCACATTTTTGTTTATTTATATTCGCATGGGAAAAAACCACTTGAACCTTTTCCTACGATTAGCGGTAATCACATTTGGCGAGCAAACAAAATCGAACAAATTAAAAGGAATGACAAACAATCAAAATAGATAAGATACTACTAACAAATGTGGCACACATTTGACATATGATGGTTTAATACTCGTTTTATTTATAAACACTTCACTGTATAAATAAGGGTTCTGTATGGGTATTAAATGCTAGTAGTCTCCCGTGTCCAATAAGTGGGAATATTTAATTAAAATCTCATTTCAGTTTTGTGAAATAGATTTTAGTTATCACCGCATGTTTTTGTAACGTTTAAATTATCGATTGGTAACAGGAATATACGCAATTAGGATGAAGTATTACAATGAAATTACCACATAAAACTTTTATGTTTCTTATTACAATAAAATCTTTTTCTTACCTTTAACAACGTGGTTATGCAGATTTTGCATGATCTTTTTCATTTGCCTGGGGTTTAGAAGGGACGAAAACCATCAACAATATATATATACCGAATATTTGTTTTGTTGATTAAGGTTTTACAATTACAGTTTTGCAATACCTGGAAAAAGCCAAAGTAAAAAAATATGTCAACAATATGCAAAGGCACACTATTACATTTTCTAAATACATTCTTGGTACACTAACGGTTTTATGATTTTGCAACTAACACAGAGTGAATGAAGAAAACTAAAGTCACTGCAATAGTGATCTAAAAGCATAGATGGCAAACTAAGTAATCCCTTCTGATGTCGATTACTACATATGCTAATTAGAATTACGGTTAGTAACTTACATACATCAAAATAACATGGGAGATAACTTTGAAACTTTTTTTTCGAATGTTTTCTTTGTTGTATAAAAATAGCGTAAGTGTATTCCAAAAACCAAATAAGCTAGGTTAGCAGCAGAAACGAATACGTGCTTTTATTAAAGGTGTATTCATTACAGTTTCCCCACTTAAAGGTGATCGATTACTTGGTTGTGGTTTATGCGCTTTTAAACTACCTTTGTCATGTTAATTGCGCTTTCTACAAACAGACTTTCTTTTAAGAAGTTGGAGCAGGCCTTTGCGAACAGTAGAAAAATTAAGAAAAGAACCAAATTTATTATGCACTTTTCATATACGATTTTGTAACAATATTCGTATCTTAACAAAAAAAATCCATGTCTTTTCTATTTAATAGTCCACCATTCATATATTTATTTTCCCTTATAAAGGAAAATTAACAGACATGAAATGTTTTTTAAATTATATTACGTTTTAGATCTACATAAACGGGATTTAAGGAGTTAATTAAAAATCAAGTTTGAATATATTAAAAAATTATCATCTGCGTTAACTTTTTAACAAATAAATATTTCGGCGATTTCTCTTCATGTTGCACACTTCTTTTGTTTTATAGCGTAATAAATAAACGCATATAACCCAAAAATGGAGCTCCACGGGATAGAGGACGGCTGACCTTGGTAGTTACGTAACATAATCATGTAACTTCTGTCCGCGGGTGACCATATTTGCTGTTTAAATACCTACCTCATGGCAAAACTAAGTTAAAAGTCCCTCCTACATGTACCGATGTAAATTTTCATAAAACTTAATTTTGCTAAAACTTTTACAAAAAGTATCACGTGATCTTTCGAAACTTTTTGTTTCATTTACATAAGAATACAAAATCTGATTTGATCTTTTAAGGTGTCCTGAAGTTTTCAGAGCAAGAGTACGTGAATATCTATATACTGTTTATAGAATATTAACATCTTTTGAAACCTTTAGTGTTTAGCTTTTCATAAGATGGAATTTATCTAAATAATTATTTCAATATTCTTATGTGGACACATATAAAGAAGCAAACTCTTTGATATTATCCTTTCATTCTTACACCAACCATTGAGTCTTGAAGTGCTTGATATAACTGAATCGATATTAGTTCCTTCTTGATAGAGACATAAATTTGAACTTTATTATAATCACATGAAATGTATTAGCTATTTGTTTCTAAGAAACTTGCTTATTTTCTATGTTTTGCAGATGTGTAGAGTATGGCTGAAAAATTAAATTTGGAAATAATAATTTGGCTACTTACCAATACCTCAAGTGAGAAGAATCTCATTGGTTACATTCCATTCGTTATATCATAACGTATGCAATAAATTATTTCTATATGTTAATATTCGGTTAGAAGGTATAATAAAAAACTTCTCTATACTCTATTATATATTTGTTATTACTAAACTAAATGTTTCGAAAATTTTAATTTTCTTCCTCAGTAACTATGTTAATAAATATATGTAGATAACATTAAAAATTAAAATAACAATACGTTTAACATACCTAAAATTGTATATTTCTAAAAACTAAATATCAAAGTTAAAAATATAGTGTGTAGGTATTAAAATTTCACATCAATATTTGTCAGTTAATAGTATATAGGATATCAACATTTAGAAATAAACACTAATAAAAGTAAAGAGTTAACAAGAGAATAAATTAATCAAAAAAGTAAAAATAGCAGAGGCATATAAATTGCAAAATAGAACATGTTTGGTAAAAACAGAAAGCAAGGAAGCTAAAAACGAGATAATGCAAAACAAAAAGAAACTGAGACTGATTAAACATGAACAAGTATATATAAACAACGATCTAACAAAAGAAGAGATGCGTATACAACGCGAAATCCGAAATAGAGAAAAAGAAGAAATAAGCAAGGGCAACCAAGTTAAAACCGGATACCAGAAGATTACTATACAAGAGCAAATATGGAAATGGAACAAAGACTAGCACATCTTGGAAGAAATTTCAAGAGACTACCAGAATACACCACTAGAAAACCGACACAAAGAACAAAAACAGAGAAACAGGTGGTGAAATGGGCAACGAACAAGTAAATATAATAGGAGACAAATATAAATTCTTTCAGGGCTGCTGGAACGTCTAAATATAGGCTGAAATAAGCAAAACCGAACAAGTCTCAATATAAATGACAAAAGTACAAGATTAAAATACTCGGGCTTAGAGAAACTAGGTGGAATGGAATAGGAAATATGACACTAGCAAAACGAAACCAAATACTCTACTCAGGATATGAATACCAAACCGCCAAAAAGAAAGGGGAGTAGCTGTTATGACCGATAAATCAATTAAAGAAAAAAGCTTACTGGAATGGGAAGGCAAAACAGAAAGGATAATGTAGGCACGGTTTAAAGGGAATAACAGAAATATAACTATTATAAACGTCTATAGCCCTACAAATAATAAAGACGATCAAACTAAAGATACCTTTTATGAGGATCTCCAAGCAAACTGGGAGATTATACAACGGAAACAACCGAGAGACATAAAATTATTAATAGACGATCTAAATGCAAAAGTGGGCAAAGACAATGAAGGCAAGGAAAACATCACGACGAAACACAGAATGGGGAAAATTAACAAAAATGGCTGTAGACTCGTAGACTTCTACTTGACAAATAATTTAGTTATTGAGGGTACCTTATTCAAACACAAGGACAATCACAAAGCAACTTGAATATCAGCTGGAGGTATCTATAGAAACTAAATTGACCATATAATGATAGAAAGAATATGGAGGAACTCACTACGAGATACAACAGTGATGGAGGGTGCGGATGTAGGAATAGACCATCAACTTCTTAGAGCCAAAATAAAAATAAGCTTAAACAGCAACTTCCTACCGATACGCACAAAATTTAATGTTGCCATATTAAAAGAAAATAAAGAAATACTAGGGGAGTATAACAAGAACATGCAAAATAATATCGGAAAAATTAACCCACTTAGAAACCTTTTGGTGGAAAACATTTGGCAACATTTCAGAGACACAATAAAGTAAAGCGCAAAAGAAACAACTGGACACAAAGTCGGAAAACAAAACTCATGAATAACAAACGCTACATTGAATATAATCAAAGAGAGGAGAAGAATAAAAAGGAAATAGTTGAATACAGAAGGCAAAACAAGAGAAAACCAAATACATAGAGAATATTGGAATAAAAACAGAGAAGTAAAAAAGAGGGCAAGAAAAGACAAGAGAAACTACCTTGAAAACCTGTTAAAAGAAGCAGAGAAAGCAGCCACAGAAGAGCTATAAAATACATACACGAAATAACAAAGAAAATTATACCGGGAAAAGAACCAAGCCAATTAATAGAATACAAGGAGCAAACAGAGAAATACTCAAAAACGAAGGCAACATCATAAAAAGATGGACAGAATACTTTGCTGAAATGTACAAGAAGAAAGAAGCAAGAGAAATAGATGAACTAGAAAAATGCGAGCCGCTAAACATAAACCAAGACAAAATCACAATGAAGAAAATCCAGGAAGCAATAATAGTGAAAACGCAGGCGATCTATAGAAATCCTAAACATCCTCATGAACAAAATCTGGAATACGGAAACGATACCAGAGGATTAGTCGCAAGGAATAATTATAAAAATTTCAAAATAAAGAGACCCATCACGATGCGATAAACTCGAGGCCAATAATCCTTCTATGCATGGCTAGTAAAGTATTATGTAAAATAATATTAAACAGAATGAAAACTGCGGTAGACCAAAGACGAAAGAAAAGTCAGACAGGTGTCCGAGCAAGGCGCTCATGCGTAGATCAAATATGCACATTGAAGATACTTAATACTCGAACCAACCAAAGAAATGGGGGAAAGCATCTGCATCAACTTTATTGATTTTGAGAAGGCATTTGACTCAGTAACGAGGGATAACATGCAGAAACTTCTAGACGCTTATGGACTACCACAAAAAAATAATAAAAATGATAAAAATTATGTATGAAAACTTTTCAGCAAATGTAGTACATGCAAGGAAACTGTCCGAAAAGATTATGATTAACACAGGAGTTAAACAAGGGTGCGTCTTATCACCAACTCTATTCCTAGTCATCATACACTAGGTGATGGAGAATACATGAAATAATATATCCGAAATAAATTGGGGTACATGTAACAAACTTGAAGACCTTAAGTTTGCGGACGATATATGCCTAATAACTAGAAAGAAAAACCAGGTGCATAGAAAAACAGTAAGACTCAAAGAAGTGGCAGAGCAAGTTGGTCCTAAAGACAGAGAAGAGGTTGAAGAATTCTGTTACTTTAGAAGTGCAGTGAATAAATTGGAAGGCTCTTAAAGAGGCATAAGAAGGAGAATAGAGCAAGCCCAAAAGTCGTTTACTATGTTTAGCAAAACATGGAGATCAAAAAATATTACAGTTAAAACAAAAGTACGTTTATTCTAAACCTACGTTAAGAGCGTAATAAAAATCCACCAAATATTCTGGCCCGATAAAATAACAAACTTAAGGTTATGTGAGATATCAAACGAAGAAAGAATAGAGATAAGAATTAGATACAGAAAATGGGAGTGGATTAGGCATACATTAAGGAAACCGCACAACAACTTAACTAGACAGGTAGTAGATTTCAGCGTAGGAGGGAAACGGAAGAAAGGTAGACCACACGATACCTGGAAAAGAAACTGTAACGTAACCTCGCGTTACAGCTACTTACTTAAAGACCAGCTTACGATCTGCCCAACTAACTACAGTCGGGGCCTTGGATCGTGGGCGAATGAGAGGGGCAGATCAAATAACCAGACAATACAATAAATCTAAGCAACTCTATTGATGTTAATTAAAAAAATAAGGTACATATAAATAACATATATTATATCACGAAGAAAAATTATCAAAACTTATTATAAAATTATTTAATACAAAATCATCAATTAGGACCTTGAAATAAACACTACTTAATAGCAAATCCAAGCCTAAATAAAAAACTAGTAAATGAAAGGGCGCCAAGTATTAAGTAATTTAATACTATAAAAAAATATTAAAAAAATGATACTTTAACTTCATGAAAAAATTGTAGCATAATAAAAATTCGAAATACTATTTAATCTAATTAAAGTTTATAAGCATTCAATAAATTTTAAATTCTCAAACCATTACAGGAGTTTATTGAAATTACAAAAAATATATAGGCGACAGGAACACAACATCAGAACAGATATTAAACTTATTTGAACATGAAGATTCAGCTGATATAGCGCTATGTCAGACCAAAAAGAAATGGTTTCTTCATAACCTGAAAAGGAATTCAAAACACAAAACTGTTCTTATATTTTGTGACCCATCACTTTTGAAATCATTAAAACAACAAATTTTATTTAAAGTTATTATTAAAAATATGAAACAATTTTTATTCACAGAATCTTTTCATAAAATGGATTTTTCGAAACTTTAAAAAAATCAACTCTAAACATTTCAGAGCGCCGGAATAAATCGTAAAGCAAAAAAATTAAATTAAATAATTAAAGTAAAACAGTTTAACAAAACAAATGAAAAGTTGTTTACAGTGAAATTCAATCAATTACAAGTAACTAATTTATAATTATTAAACGTTCCTGAAGGGAAGAAGACGATTATAAAAATTTAAAGGTCTCGCATCATAGGTAGAGACGAACAGCCGTTTTCATAGTCAGAGGATGATGTCCAAAATTCACTCGGTGACGCGCAGTCCCGAGGTGCCACAAGTGTTCTCGAAGCTTCGGAAGAGGTGGAACAGCTCCCCACTACTATATCAAGCGAAACCCCAAGAGTGCTGACGTCTTCAGCTACTGGTTCTCCCAAAGAAATACGGGCTCTCCCAAAGAAGCTATGGAAGACACGCAACCAGGCGAGAACAGAGTAAAAAGATGGGCCAGACCAACATACCTTCAGTGTATTTGAAGCTTCTTAACAAAGTCCGACAAAGCGAATTAATCCAAAGTTTAGAAGGAGAGCTTCACAAGGCAGTGCACGCACGCACCTGACGGAACGATAATAGATAATCTCGGTTAATTAGCTGAAAACAAATAAATGTCAAACAGAACTATTAAACGAAAAAAATCATACAAACAAGCAGAAATTAATTCTACAAAAGCAAAAGAAGTTGCTTAAAATACATCTGGCGACTAGAGATAACTATAAATCACAAAAGAAGGTCAATCCTGGCCATCCCAGAGTAATTACAACGAAATAATTCTTAAGATTTTTAATACAAAGAAAATTCCCATGTGCAACATAAATTTAATACAAGCAAATTTATTAGAAATTTCATTTCAATGATATATAAGGTGGTCTAAAAGTATATATTTTCGTACGAATTCTTACAAGAACGGTGATATAGATTAACGTTAATAAACGACAACCGGTGAAGATAACCGGAGTTAGTGAGGATAAAGACCCATGTTAGGTTCATAAAAAAAAGAACGTAACAAAACCTCTCCATACAGCAACTAAACATGTCTTGAGGAGAGATAAAACATGCAGCAATAAAAGTGGAAGGAATTAGCCAAAAATATGCGGAGAACGGACTCCAACCAAGATGAGTAGAGGTTGCCGCTTTACCATCTACCACAGGCAAATGAAACACCCCCCGCGATATTATTTATATTATAAAAACTGTTAGTTTTTGTAATTTCAAAACACTGGTAGATTGGATGTGTGATCGTAAACACGCAAGCGCGTTTGTATGGTTCCTCCAAAAAGTCCCCCGGGTCGCATTTGGTGTAGGTACGCCACTGCCTGGACGAGTCGAATTTACTTGGTCCCGCCCGAAAATCAGGTTCGGGTCAGGCCGGGCCTCAGTTTAAAAATCTATCAAGCTTTTGGGTCCTACTTCTGGTTAAACAGGCCTGTCGGACCCTTCGAGTCTGTTGGACAGTTCGAGCGTGTCGCTTGGACTGTTCGAGTTGTTTGGGCCGTTATTTTTATATTTATCCAAAGCGGACGATTTTTGTACTGCACCGCACTCGGACAGGCTTTATTTTAGGACTGATCCGGGCAAGCATTATTTTCATACTGAACTGAAGAGAGGTTTCTCGTACTGCACCGGGTCGAGAACTTTCTGAGTTGGAGGTTTACATTTATATTAATAAAACCAAATTTGTACAAAATCAAGATGTATATGGTATGGATCCTCGAGCTAATATAAATCTACAAATGCCTTTTCAAAAATGTAAAATGTCTTGGTTGTCTTTCAGTTGCTTGGGCATTCGAATATGTAATTACGTACCACTCTCATTAAAAAGTCTTACCTCTGTTAATGCGTTTGAACTATTACTTAAACCTGTTTCATTTGAACATTGTTTTTATTCGATTAATGACTTCTTTTGAAAAAGAGACTTATGATAATGTCGAGTTTAATATATGTACTGTATGTAACTGTTATGTAATGATGTTTATAATGCATTCAATACTATGCAGTATAATAGACAACGGAATTAAATAAATTTAGCAATTTTTATTACTGTTAACAAAAGAAGAGGATTTTATTAAATTACAAGACACGATGAGAAATAGAAAAATGTTGCTAAAAATGTATCAGTATGATTGAACATTTAAAAATGTATTTACTATTTCATGCACATTCCTAAAATAAAAATCTGTAAAATTACAGTAAACAATTTATAGCAAAAGCAGAAACTATGATTTTGATATAGCATGCTGTTTCAGAGATACTGAAAAAAAAGAGATGTAATTAAATTTTAATACTTTGTATTCCGGAAGCAATATGTTTCCAGACGTACGAGGGTTGCTATTTATATTTCTGGCTTTGGCAACACTGACTGTTTCCAGGCGTCAGCTGACATTTCCGGTGTAAACTTTACATTGTTGAACATAACCTCAACCACAACATTTTGTCATTTGAGTGCGATTAGTGTTGTTTGCAGTTAACTGAAAAGTGCATTTCCTAGTAAAAAATGGAATTGACCCGTGAACACTTTCGTGCAATTATTTCTCATAGCTTTCGACGTAGATTATCACGACAAGAGTCATCAATGAACTTAATACATTATATAGCGATGAAGCTCCATCCTACAGCACTGTAAAAAACTGGTATAATGAATTCAAACTTGGCCGATGTTCACTTCAGGACGAAATCCGCGAAGGCCGTCCAAAATCTGTCGTTGTGCCTGAAAACATCGATGCTGTGCGTGAACTGATTAAACAAGATCGTCATGTGACATACCGTGAGATTGAGGCATCTTTGGGCATTAGTATGACTAGCATCAACAAGATATTACATGATCATTTGGCCGTAAAAAAAATTTGTTCCCGTTGGATCCCGCATAACCTGACCAATGCTCAAAAGAAGGTTCGCGTCGACTGGTGCATTGAAATGTTGAAAAAATTTGCGAAAGGAGCATCAAAGGCTGTGTATAACATCTGCACAGGTGACGAATCATGGATCTACGCATATGACCCCGAAACAAAACAGCAATCAACTGTGTGGGTCTTTCAAGACGAGCCAAATCCAACAAAAGTTGTTCGCGGAAGAAGCACATCGAAGCAAATGGTTGCCTGTTTCTTTGGCATTACCTGTCATGTGGCAACAGTGGCGTTAGAGCAACGTAAGACGGTCAACTCTGAATGGTACACAACCATTTGTTTGCCAGAAGTCATTGGAGAAATTCGGAAAACTTCAAAGAAGAGGCGAATCATTCTTCATCATGACAATGCAAGCTCTCACACCGCTGCTCAAACAATTGAATATTTAACCAGCCAGAAGGTCGAGTTGATGGGCCATCCACCATACAGCCCTGATTTGGCACCCAATGACTTCTTTTTACTCCCGTACATCAAAAACAAACTGCGTGGTCAACGATTTTCAACACCAGAAGAAGCCGTTTTTTTGTTTCAAAACGCATATTTTGGAGCTGCCTCAAACAGAGTGGAAAAAGTGCTTCGAAAATTGGTTCAAACG
Organism: Ignelater luminosus; assembly: GCA_011009095.1. Lineage (NCBI taxonomy): Eukaryota > Metazoa > Arthropoda > Insecta > Coleoptera > Elateridae > Ignelater > Ignelater luminosus. The sequence continues at coordinate 76,928 of VTPC01008808.1, read as the reverse complement.
CATGGAAAAGTGTATCAATCTTAATGGAGAATATTTTGAAAAACAATAAAACTAGTTTCGATCATAAATACTTGTTTTTTCTTTGTTAGGCCAGAAATATAAATAGCAACCCTCGTAGTAGTTGGAACTTACGTTTTTATACTTTTTGTCAAGGAATTTTTCTGTAATCATTCGACATACTCTTTATTTGAAACATCGGATACGACTTGATACCAATATTTAAACCCTCTTCTTGTTATAGCTACACTTGTTGATTCTTTTTAACTTTTATTCTTGCTTTTTTCTCTAACGGCCGTGTTGGGTTTATCAGTTATATGTATATTAGTGTTGCTTCTACAAGGGATTTGTTTAATATTTGGAATATTTGTTTTGTTTCTGTTTCAATCCCCTATGTCATTAAACGCATGTTTGCTAGACTGTTGTATTCTGGTCGTTTATTAACATTAGACATTACACAATACGAAATATATTTAACTTGAAATTGTTTCCAGAATCTAAAAAGTTATTTATAGTCTAGCTGTGCAACAATTTTATTTACTGTGTAATTAATAAGTAACTAATTCAAGTTTATTTCAAAAAAACAATCTTTGAACATTCATAGAAACAATTAAATTTATTTATTGATTTTGAGCAGCACTGTTGAATTTAATATGCAAAAAGTAAAATATGAGAAATAATGATTGTCTTCCTTTTCCTCATTTTACTTGAAAGTAGGTAGTCTTGAGTGGCGTCTTTCATTATATTTATTTACATTAGGACTGGTTGTGTAGATTTTAGCACGTGCATGTAGAATAAATTTAAATTAATTGTACTTCTATTTTTCTTGAAATCTTATTCCTGCTTTTATAAAAACTGCTTCGTATCATAATTTATACAAATTTGAATATTAAAAGTGCCAATGAAAATTACAAGAAAAAACCAACTAGACACAGACCAGTAATCTTCTTTTGTTTATCATGTAATGTTAAAGGTTAGGTTAGTATAGAACGAAGTAGTTTAGACTCGGTTGTTAGAGGCGAATTGGGTGTAACATTAAAAACAGATTATTTCGACATTTAGAGGGAAGCACGGCGATTGCCTTTCTCCGATTCTTTTTGCATTAAAATATATTGTAGATCAGGTATATAAATGTCGAATTAGATGTTTTGTGATTTCAGGGTTTTCGGTTTCTCGGTTTTTTATCTGTTACATACAGTAATAATTTATGATTATAGCAGTGCGGCTCGTGGTATTGTTTGGTGGTAGAGCCACGGCTTTGCGGTTTAATGTAAGAGGGGGGGGGGGGGGGGAAAAAAATTGTTAAGAAAAACTTTCGAAACCTTTTTTTGGAATAAATATTTCTGTTAAATTTTCTGATTCGTCCTTTAAAACTGGATTTCGAAGTGGAGATACCCTGTGCTTTCAAAATATCTAAATCCTGTAGAGGCCTTCCGAGTTCTTTTGTTTCGGTCTTTTCTTCCAAAGAATAGGTAGAAAATGATTTTTCTAAAAGCTCACGTATTGTGTTCATATTGCACTTTACATTCACTCTTCCCCTCAAGTTTCAAAACGGGCGTAGCCTAAATAATAACTGTTTTTTGATTACTGTAGCTCTGTCTTCTTTATGGTGGGTGAGACTCAGCTACAGAGGCTGCATAGGCTACAAAATCGCGGAATGCGTGTCATTACAAGGTCTAATAGATATACACCAATGGAATACTTAAATAATACTTTGAATTTCATATCGGTACGACGAAGAATTATTCAAAATCTTCTAATTTTTTTTAATACAGTTATTAAGAAAAAAGCACCGACATAATGAAATACATCAGTACGGAACTAGAACGCCTAGAGGTTATCGAATAACATATGTTAGCAATAAAACTACAGGCGAATCAATTTTTGAAAAAGGAATTCAGATATTTTAGGTTGACAGTTTAGAAATAACATTAAAAACCTCGACTGTGATATGCTTTAAGTGCTACGTCTTTAATGTCATTACTGTAAATGTTTAATGTATTCCAATTATTATTAATGTGTACAATATTTTACTGATTTACTTTTAATTTATATTTATTTCTTTATTATATATTCACACTACACTTCAAGTTTCAAAACGGGCGTAACGTAACTAATACAACGCACCCGCACCGTGTATCGATGGTAACTGCAGGAGCCACTTGTAGTTTGGCTCAATCATTTCGCTAACTCTGATCACCCTCCCCCACCCGCTAGCCGTCGCTGAAGTTTATAGCCGCTGAAAAGCATTGGAGCCATTTTTTGACTGACACCAAACTTTTATTTTTATCATTTTGTACGCGCTGTGTTTATTTGTTCCGTATATTTATATTTATAAAATAGCAATTTTTAATTTTTTAATCTTGGTAAAGGTCAGACTTTAAAGGAGAAAATTCAAGGAGTACAAATTATTTTTTTCAAATTGCAAATGGAAATGTTTTTGGTGGTGGTGCCATGGTTCCTTGGCTCCTTATAACGGGCCGCCAATGAATTATAGTTAGTGGGCTAGTTTTTAGAATGTCAATGTACTACAACAGTTGATATTAAAAAGTTCTTTTAAGACTTTATTAATTATTAACTTAAAAGCTAACATCCTAAGATGTAACATGATCTGTTAATAATTGTATAAAAAGTAAAAAGTGGTGAAGAAGTAATGAGAAAAGTGCTGAAAAAAGTTCAAAATTGTGAAACTAAAAATTCGACAAGAAATTTAAAGATTAAAATATTTGTTAGTAACAAAATGGAGCCAAAAGTATTAAATCCTATATTAAGTCCATTAATATATGATGAAAATGTAAATAAAAACTACCAAAGATTTCACGTTTCAAGATGTATTTAGAAGCAAATAATTTGGCAAGGGATTTAGATGAAAAGAAGATAGCTTTGTTTTTGACATTAGCAGGAGATGAGGCAATAGATGTCTTTAACACATTGAAACTTACTGAAAAGAAAAAAGAGAGTTACTCTTAAGTCGTTGCAGCCTTTGATGAGTACTGTAAACCACATAATTATGAAACATACAATCGTTTTCAGTTCTTTTCTAAACAACAACAAGAAGGAGCAGGTATTGGTCAGTTCATCAAGGAATTGAAAATAATGGCCAAACCTTGTAATTTTGGAGAGCATGAAGAGTCACTTATTAGAGGTAGAATAATTTTGGGCGTGCTTGATCAACAGTTATTTTCATGTATCGGGGAATTAAAACATGAATTAAATTTCTTAATGCTATTCGGTATTTACCTTAAACTTCACTGAACAGCATTACATTACATGATATTGATCTTGAGAGGTTTTAACCAATTTCTCCCCATTAGATTTCTGGATTGCCAAACATTTGCAACAATTATTGGCAGTGTTGCTGTAATATTATTATACGAGACAGTAACCTCGGCTTCTCCCGGTGTAGGAATGTCATGGCCCAAATAGCTTCTCAACTTAATATTGGTATTTTTAATTGGAAATTGATCTGCTTGAATCCATGCCGCTTTACTAAGAATTGACGGTCCCGCGCCGGTATCCAACTCGAGTTCAGTGGGATTATTCTGGCCATTTAAAAAAACTTGAATTTTAATAGGTGACTGCGGTTCCTGGTGATAGTTAATTTGGAAGATATCTTCAATGTAATTTGTTTTCACTGGATTATAGTTCTTAATTTTGCAACATATTGCATAATGGTTTAATTTTCTACAAGACCTTCATTCCACTGCATAAGCAAGACACTGGTTTATTTCGTGGGTTGAAGCACAGTTTCTACATTTGAAGGTTTTTGTATTTTCTTTAGGTGCAGTGTTGAAATTAGTTTTATTTTGTATTTGCTTCTTTGTAGTATTATGCACTTTCTTTTTGTATTTGTTACTGATACTGTTTACCTCAGAATTGGTTCCTTGTTTTAGAATGTCTTGATCAGAAGTCTTTTTGCTTGCAGCTTTCAGAACAGCACATAAAGTTTTTGCACATTCTACACATTCATTAAATGTTTTGAAAGTTTTCTGAAATAAATGTGTACGTATATCTGTACTGTCAATACTCACGACAAATGCAGTAATTAGAGCTTCTTTATAGAAAGTATTTGGAAATTCGCATTTATCAGCTTGCTGTTTTAATTTTAAAGCAAATTCAGACAAAATTTCATTATTTTAACACATTTTAAAAAATTTGTCTTCTGACAGTTTAATGAGCAATTCCTTGACCGTAAAATCAGTAGGCATTTTTGGTTTGCACATGTTCACAAGTGATTCTAACACTAAACCAGATAAATTGCTTATCAGCACTGCAACCTTACCTTCATTGTCGTCAATTTCGGCTATTTTTAATACCGTTTCGAATTTTATTTGCCATACTTCCTATTTGATGCTAGAAGGATCAAAAGCTTCGATTGCAACAATTCTTGATTTCCTCGTCGCCATTTTCATTTTTTCTTAATAAATCATGGCAGCATTATTTACACCAAATGCCAGTCTTTTATATCTATAAAGTCCAAATGGAGTATTAATTACTAGTAACTGGCTAATTTCTTCATCCAGAGGAATAGAATGAAACGCATCAGATACGTCTAAAACAGAGAAAACTTGACCGCCATTTAATTCTGCAAATATTTCATCTATTATAGTCATTCAAACCGGTGGAGAAATTAGCACAAATGCGTATTTTATTATTTGGAGGTCTAACTATGAGAATTGGAGCCGCATGATCTGCACAAGCTATGCGTTCTATAATTGCTGTTCTAATCTGTTCAGTTCAGTTTTGACCGTTTGAGCGGCATGTACAAACCACTAAAAGATCTCTGCTAAAACTAATGGAAAGTAGACAAGTTATATAATTTCCTGTTTCAGTATAGGACTGCACCAAATTCAACGACAAATATCAGCCCTGCTAAACTCTTTCTTCGACGTCAGCCACGTACAGTTTTAGACAATTTTCACCTCACTGGGATAAAGCAAAAATTATATAAGTCAATACAAAAAAAAATTTTTTTAAGAAGGGGAAAATGTGTACGCTAGTAACCACCTAAAGAAGACTTGAGAGAAAACTCAAATAAAAAATAAATGTGGTGTGAACACTTATCTTCACCATCTTCACCTCAATCTTTTTCTTTACTGCTAATCCCACAACACTACAAGTTACAAGAAAGACTTTTAGGTAAAGGTAATATTAATTAGGAAACAGCTAAACGAATTGTAGATCATCAGAGGTGACAAAAATACAAGCAAGGAACCTTCAGGGTAGAAAAGTGGAGGCAATAACGAATGGGCAAAAGTATATGAGAGGTACAAGTGGATATGGTAAGAATACAAATAGAGAACGTGGAAAAACTAAGGATGAATATGACTGCTTGAAGTGTGGAAGACAATATAGTAGAGGAATGCGTTTTGCATTCGGAAAAAGGTGTAACAAGTGTTGTAAGATAGGTCATTTTGTGATAGGATGCAGACGTCATAAAACTAATACTAATACTAATGATAATTATAAAAAAGCTAGTACGTATACATAAAGTGTGTAATGACAGTAGTAGTACTGATAATGAAGAATTTCTTATTTCAAATATAGAACTAGATAGTGTAAACTATATTAATGAGGTAGTTTGGGAAGAATTAGATTTTATTAATATCAAGCATGTAAGTTTCAAATTGGATTTAGGTACAATGTGCAATGTTCTACCATATAATGTCATCAAAAACTGAGAAAGTTCAAATCAAACAAGAATTGCATATGGAGAAAATAAAATTAAAGTCATTGGTGAAATCATTCTGAAATGTCTGGTCAGAAAGAATGAGACAATAAGATTAAGTTCATTGTGGTAAATGTCAAAAGTAAACCTATCTTAGGTTTGAATGCACAAAATTAAATCTAATCAGTAAAATTGATGAAATTAATGTAGATATCAATCTAAGATATGAAGTGATAAATAATAATTTTGCATTTTTTGAAGAAAATGGGCAGGTGCCATTTGAATATAAAATACAGCTTAAAAAAAATAACAAAGTCATTTTAGGAGATTACCAAATGCAGTTAAAGAGAAACAATCTATTACAAAAAATTACCATGACAAACCAGCACGCGATAAGCCTGCTTTTGCCAAGAACAAAAATGTTTTGTTCAAAGTTAGAAAGGAGGATAAGTGAGTACCAGGGAAGATAATAGATACTCACCAAACTCCTAAATCATATATTGTTAAAGAACAAAATGGGTGTGTTTTGTAGGAGGAATTCTTCCTTTCTAAGACACTCTAATTTAGATAGTTTTAATAAAAGTGGTGATAGTTGTGGAGAACAGAAAAAGCATCAAGAAAAAATTTATCACAAGTGTGACAATAATAGTTCTATTACTCAATCAAACTGTGGCAGTTAAAAAACCATCTTGGTTAAATGGTTATTGTTATGATTGATGTTGATTTGTTACATATAGTAATAATGTATGATCATAGTTAGTGGGGCTGGTTTTTAGAATGTCAATGTACTACAAAACTTAATATTAAAAAGTTCTATTAAGACTATTCCTCTTATATAATGACTTAATACACTCACGTGGTACGTTTTAGACACAGTTCTCTGTCCGTTAATCTTCGCTTCTTAGATTGGTTTTAGTGATCAATTTGAATGCAGCTTGTATGGTCTAGTATATCATGCACTTATGGCTCTGCACCAGAATTAACTTGCTTTGATAGAATATCTTCTCAAGTATCCAATAATTAATTTACCATAAATACAGACCTGCTAATGTAACCTATTCATTCGAGTTATTTATTTACGACTTTACTGTTAAACTGACACTTTACTTTTGTTGGAATAAATGGTCTTTGTTAAATCAGATAGTACCACAAAACTCAAAATTTAAAGGAAGACTATAACTATGTTAAACGCCTCTAAGGTCTTTATAACTGGATTTGTTATTCAGTTGCATTATTTCTGCTAGTTATCTCCCCGATAGATCTTTGTTGATTTCGAATGTTAGGCTAGCTGGTTTGGCCATATTTTTCTTTTGTTAGATCTTCCTTAGAGCAAGTTGCTTTTGCTGCATTGCTTACATAAACATTCTGTAATGCCTATTTCTACAGTTTTATGGCTACTCAACTTTCATTATGGACCTGAACAAAATGATACCACTATTGAAGAAATCAAGACAGTTGTCAAGCTTTTTAACGTCACCTACGTCAGAATTTCTACTTAAACGCTTCTATGATTGGAGGGGGTTGTAGACCATTGTATATCAAATCCCTTCTAGTAAGATTTGCCGCTCACGCAAAGTATGTTGTGAGCAACTCTATTGCTGTATTTATTTTCATCTTTGCTTGTGTTTTCCAGTATGGTCATTCTTCAGCCTTCTTTTGACAATTGCTAGAGTTTCATTTGTGGAAAAGTTTGCGAATAGGATGATTATACCAAAACTTACAAAAATCTTACTATGATGTTTTACATTATTCTTACCAAGTGTCTAGTGTTTCTAACACTTGACGGCGTTATTATATTCAACAAGAACATATAGCCAAGGAGAATCGCTTGAGTTTGCGTTTAGTGTTACTCCAATATGCACTTAGTTTACTTCTTCTTGAGTTCGTCATCTATTCTTTTCTTCAGCATGTGGCCCGTTCTAGTTTTTCATTGGTGAAATTCTGCTTTACTTTTGCCTTTTTGTCCAGGACAGCTATTGACTTATAGGTTTGTACTGGTCTTCTTCTTTTGAGTTTGTAATGCACGTTGTTTTCTCAGCTGCAGTTATTAATTCTACTTTTACTTCAATGTCACCACGTAGTTTAGGCTTTCGTTTAGAACTGATTTTTCAGTCATTCAGTTTCATAGTTAAAAGTACTTATTATCGGGTCTTTCCTTAGCTTTGACTGATATCTCGTTGTTGTTTCCTTCTGGTGGAGAAACTGAAGGTTAAAATATTCAAAGTGGATAATGGGAGGTTTTTCAATATCCACCACTATCTTGGTAATTCTTAAATAAAATATAATTTTTCAAACTGATACTAAGTAATGACTTAACCAATTATGGCGAGATTTTGGACATACAGCTAGGCAAGGATGAGTGGAGAAAGGAACAGCTTAATATGTTCCAGGATAATAGGTGACAAAAAGTAGAAGTAATTATCTTTTCCAGCAATGATTTCATTTGAGCAATGTAACTAAAAATGTAGACATAAATATGCACAGAGAAAAATGATTACGGTTTATATGTTATGCTAACTGAACAACTGCAGTATTAAGAAAATTACCGTTTTGAATTTCTAGCGACCATTATAGATTCTCAGTAAAATACTTTGTAAGTACCTTGTAAGATATAAAAATATCTTAAAATCAAAATGCTTTTGTTTAATGGTTGTAAAGCAGTGTAAGAATGATTTTAGTTAAAAGCATATCGAAGTTTTAATTAAATCTGAAGGACTGACAAAGAATCTGTTTTAAGATAAGCTAATTTTGCGTAGCCGTTAACATGTAAAGAGTTTTCATGCCTACCTAATAACTATTACAACGAAAAACAATGCTTTCCCCTTACGAGTGGTAGTTTGTAGACGCCCCCGAATGCATTGGGCGCCGGCGTGCGCCTACAAGCTTGTATATAAGCTGATGACGGAGACGTCAAGCAGTCTCGACACTTCGTTTTCTAACTGCATCAACAGGTGAGTGCACCCCTAATTTTTTTGATATTTTACTGTACGTCGTGTTTATAATTTTTTAAAGCAGTAAGTTTTTGCAAGAGATACTTACAATTTTTTCTATTTTTACGTGTCTGTGTTCACAAAAAGTGATTGAACAGTTAGTTTTTCAAAATTTATAAAATTAAAAAAAAAACATTAATCATATCACTTACATATTTTATTTCATAGTTAAGAATTGCAAATAATAAATTTTCAAGGTTATAGAAAATTCCAGAAAAGTTTTTAAAACTTTCAAAAAGTTTATAATTTTTTCTATTCTGATTTTTTCTAAATTACTTTCATTTGTATTTGCGAATTATACTATCTAAAAATTACTTAATCTCTTGCAACTTTATTAAAATTCATAAATTTTTGAAAAATGAAAAAGTATTTTAATAGGTTATCAGATTGTAAGGCTTTGTAAACTTTTAGCGCGTCATAAATATACAGATTTTTAAATTTGGGAAATTAGAATTTTGTTTCATATTCATGAACATATTGCGGCATTCGTTTTATATTTGTATAATGATGATAAAGTTATCCTGATATCCTAAACATTATGTGGGGGTTCTAATGAGATTTCTTGTTGTTCACTCTCAATGTGCATTTTCAATGAAAATTGTTTTATATTGTGGTGTTATTTTTCTGTCAATACAAATGACAAAAAATTTTAGACAAACGTGAAAAATATTGGAAAAGAAATCTCTAGGTAAGCTTATTTATTGCTCGGAGAAGATATTTTATTCTCTGTAGTAGAATTTATTTCGTTTTATCTAATTCTACATAGGAAATACATTATGATTTTGCGTTTTTCTTAACTTTTAAGCACGCATGCATTAGAAAGTATTACACTATCCGTTTTATTATAAATGTATAATGCATAAATCAGTTCCAATGTTTAGAATCTTTACAAAATTTAACTACTGCATTTATAGGGCAGTTTAGTATTTGGAACGTAGTATTTTATTAGATTTCCAATGAAAAATTTAGATTTATTAAAGAAGCTAATTAAATTGTTTGAAATATGAAAATTCACTTTTAGGCGTGTTATTTTCAACTTGAAATCTCCAAGAATTTTCTATTAAAATATCAGGTTCGAGACATACTACGTTACTAATTAGGTTGGATGAGCAGTTTCAGATTAACCGTGTAAAATTTCAGAATAGTATTTTATTTCTTAGTAATAATAAAGATACCAGCATAAAAAATTCACTAAGAATCATTTAATTGAGAAAAGCCCAATTTTCAATTCAGAACGTCTTTAAATAATCAAGAGAAGTTAAGTTATTAATGATCGACCTGTTGCTTTAGTTTCAACTCTGTGGTATTAGTGTTATCAGCAGATCTTTCGAATGTTTGCTTATTAGAATTTTCACAAACGTTCTGTTAAACCTCAATATTTCTAGAAATGTTTTTACAAAAAAATTTCTACTCAGAAATTCCATGATTACCAATCGAGCCTTTTCGGATTGTGGGCTCTCCTGTATAATATTGTTACCCAAACCAAATCTTCATGTTTTATTTAAGAATACACTATTTATAAAAACAACAAGTTTAGTTTGAAAATAAATTCAGATTTAGACGACTTCTCATGAGATTAAACAGGACAGAATGTACCTGACTGGTTGTTCTACACAGTAGAAATGATTTGCCATCGCTGCAGATCTTTAAATAAACTAGACTTTTCCTTTTTATATTTGGTCTCTTGTAGAATTTGATGTTAAAATAAAAATTATGATTTAATTCATTCAAGTAAGCAATTTGAAAATACAGCGATTGTTTTTGAAATTTCCGGTAAAATTCATGTCGATTAATGATTTTTTTTAAAGTCGTTTGTTTGCTTTCAGTACATTTTACATTTGAGTTTAAATTTTTTTTAGCTGTTAAAACTTAAAACGAATTTGCAAATAGTGATATTGGAATATGGTTGTTAAGTTTTCTACATTTATGAATTTTAAAATATCTTTTTATAAAACTAATAGGGGAAATTAATTTGAACTAAAGAATTCTAAACTTGGGACTAAAAACTTAACCGCTTTTCCAATTAAATTATTTCCGTTGTCATTAAACCAGAAAAGAAATTTATATTAGTAGAATGCTGCTCTTCTTCAGTTCCTTAAAGAACTTCTGCAGAAAAGTGGGCGAAACATTAAGATTCCCAGTGGACTATCAAAAGACTTTTCTTATTAGTGACTCGGATCGTAAAAGTCTTCGATATCGTTTATGAATTTCTATTTTTTATATTTATAACATGAACTACTATTTCGATTTTATTATTATCTACATAGAATTCCCATCAAATGTTTTCAATATAAGCATTTTTGCGTTTGCTGTCTTCAAATCTGACAAGTAAACCGTTTTCAATTTTGATTGTCTTGTATCATGTAAGAATATCAACATTTAAAGAGGAGAAGGTTAATGTGATTTGTATCAAAAAAACAATATCAGTTACCTTCACAGGGTTATTTTATCTTCAAAAACATAAAAGGTCAAAAACAAACAACTGCTTGATAGGCAAATTCAATCATTTTGCAAAGTGGTAAAGTTTAAAAAAATAAATTTTTTTTTATGAAAGTTTCTTTGCTAGTTACAGCAATATTACTTCATCACTTGATCACTTTCTACTTTTTTCTTCATTCGTTGAATTGTAGAGATTAGAAATTTAGTTAAGAAATTTGATTTTGCTAACTTGTCGTTTCAACTAGCGATCGGCTCGTTTTCTTGCTCGCTGAACAAAACCAATCTATAATTTCACTTAATACCAAAATGCCAAATTACTATGCACCAGCATCACATTTCTGAACAATTACTTAACTGGATGTGTAACAGTTTTTTCAACTCTTGATAATTCTACCCACAAAATAATAACTACAGATACCAGTGTTATAGCAATGATTACCATGGTTTTTATCCAGCATATAAATGTACCTAAAGGTGGAAAGACCGGATCTTAGTGGAATATGCATGAAATGAAAGACGGGCCTTAAAAGTATTGAGTGCAACCCAACGACGTACAAATTTCCGAGGCTATTAGAGAATGAAAAAATCAAACTTTAATTTTCATTCCATTTTGTTAGTGTTTATGTTTGACGCAGTTTGACGTTTGCAAAACAAGTCTAATTTCAATTTACTCAAAATCAAATTTAATTTTAAAAAATGCTGATTTGGCGTAAAGTTTGTATTGTCTGTGTTACCCCCGGAGAAGAGCACCGACAGAAAAGATTGTTAAATGCTTGGAAATATCATTACGAAGAATTGGCCTCCAATTAAGTGTTAGACAAGAGACCCTGCCAAAGAGGAAAATCAAGTTTTGGTAGTAGAAGATGCGGAATCAAATTCACACACACTGCAAGAAATTGCAATTAGCCAAACATTGGTTAACCGAATACTAAAAAAATAAGTTTCATCCACACTATGTTACTTTATTTTTACTTCAATATTTTACAAAATATTTTCTCAGGAGTATTTGAGAATGTACCGCTATATAACGATTTAAGCCGATACTAACAGAAGAGGATAGGTTTGTGGCCAAGGTAAATAAAATATTCAATTCAACCCTTTTCAGTTTGACGTTACAAATGTCATATTTGAATTTGATTATTCTTGTCAGAATGTAATTCCAAATATTTATATTTTATTTTATTCGAATAAAATCGGAACTGCAATAAGTCTAAGAGTTTAGTTTTAAACGTTTTTGATTTTGTTAATTAAATAATAGTCATGGCTGTTAAATAATGGTCGTGTCTGTTATAGCTGATATTTAGATCGAACAGGCAGTACTGATATGCCTACATAAACGTGTAGGTTTTACGAAAAATAATTATTCGAGAAGAGCTGCGGTTTCAATTACATGATGCCCCATCTCATTACCACAGACTTGTTTCGGAAACATCTTTAACATAAATTGGTTTAATAAAAAGTTATAATTTCTTTTTGGTAGTTTATTTCTGACTTTAATATTCTAGATCAATTATATAGTACAGTTTTTTGTCTCTTAATTTGCTTTCATTTGTTGTTGCCAAAAATTACCTATCAATCAAAAGATGGCGTTAAACCTCGTCAAAATGTATCAAAATGGTAAAAAAAGGGTGAAGAGCAGCTACATCGTTGTCAGTGCCGGTTATAAATATTCAAATCTGTAGATTTACAAAAATCGTCATCATCATCGTCATATCATCATATACAGGGTGTTCAGCAAAGAATGTGACAGCGCGATATCTCTGGAATGAATGCAGATTTTAAAATTCTGAAAACTTTGTTGTAAATGTAAGTTAGGGGTACATATCTTGCGATAAAAAGTTTTTAAATTAAATGCGCCACCGCCACCTCAAAGTGAAAGAAACATTAAATTAAATTAAGTGCCCAAAAGCTCCTCCATTATATTCTACACATTTTTGATAACGACTAATTAAAGTTGCACTGGTTACGTTTTATAAAGTTTCCGGCACTATACTGGCACAAGCGATTCTGATACGCTCTGTTAATTTTTCTACATTTCTGAAAGGTGTATTGTAGACTACATTTTTTAAATGTCCCTGAAGAAAGTAGTCTAAAGGAGTTAAATTCGGAGAACGAACTGATCATCTTATAGGACCATTAGTACCTATCCATCATCTCGAAAATACTCTTTTCAGATGGTCTCTTATTTTTGATAAATTATTCTTTGCAACCATAAATGATTAATAACTTTTTAATTATTTTGAGAACATTGTCGTATTATTTAGTTATTACCTGTCTTATATTTACAGAATACAATCTTTTATCATTAATTTGAAGTTAAATTTAGCAATTTATTTTCATTCATTCAAAGTTTTTAAGCATTTATGTAGGTACGTGTTAAGTTTATAAAAATTATTATTTTCCCGAAAAGTAAACCAGATAGGTTGGTAGCAGTTATAAGGAAAGTTATCACAGATATGTTGCAAATTCCAAAAATCGAATAAAAAGTAGGGTATTCCATTTAAGAAAATTAAGTCAGGTAGCGCCACCTGGTGGTGACGCATTTAGTTAAAAAACTTCTTATCACAAAATATGTGCCCTTACCTTACATTTATAACAAAGTTTTCAGAATTTCAACATCTGCATTCGTTCCCGAGATATCGCGCTGTCTCATTCCACGCTGAACATCCTGTATACTAAAAGTTGATCGGAGAGCTCTCTCGCGAATAGCAAGGTCCGCCCGCGCCAGCTCTAGTCTTAATGAATTTCTGACAAAGTTTTTTAAATTTTTAATAGAGATCGTGTTTTGTTCCAATGGTTTGGAGTTTTTTTTTGAATAGTCGGGCGTATTTATATTGTTAAGGTTGTTTCGTCAAAATTTTGTTTTACTATTCCAAACAGATAACCTAGTTGTGTCTAATAATGGATTAAAAAAAAAATTGTTTTTAAAACTCATAGTTTTGTAAAGCAAATCTTTTGTATACGATGTATAATACAACAACTATAGAAACGTTATTTTCGCCGGTTCCTTTGTTAATATTTATCTCAATAACATTCTAACTGACTGTACTGTTTTTATAACACAGTGATTATACAACTACACTAATGAATTCATTATTTCTGTTTGAATTGGACAGAATATGTGGTTTTTCTAATAATAATTTTCCTATAACTCTACATTAGATACACTATTTATTGTTTTTAACCTTGCGTAATTATTACATTTTTCTAATTCATAATCACAGCATAATGGTCTAATGCCGCCTACGAGAACTGGGGTAGAAATTCATTGAAGGGATTAGGAGAAGCACACTAATAAATAAAAAGAAATCCATAGATAGATTCATATCTTTCTTTTAATAATAATTAAGCTTGCTTGCAACGAAATAAGGTTCTATTAATCCGGCAGATAAAATCCGTGCGTGTAATTATACCTATATTTTCAAAAACGAAAAACTGATTGGCTACGCAATACTAATTTGCCGTAGTAAGTGGACGACGCTTATAAAGTAAAATTAGATTACGGTAAACTAAATGTTGGGACAAGCAATTTTAAGGTGTTTATATTACTACATTACAGGATTACTGCGATTAATAAAGTTTACATAACAAAAGTATGAAAGTTTTATTTTTGTGTAACGTATTACAAGTAATGAAAATAAATAATTTATTTCATGAACTGCTGTGATTAGCTAAACAATAAAAGACTTAAAATCACTGACAATTATATGTTGAGACAAAGCAAATTTTAAATCTTAATATCATGTTTACCATGTAAAACTACTCCATATTTCTTCCAGTCTTGTCTTTAATTTGTCGATTTGACTATGTGAAAAACAGCCCCGTGTTGTTGGAAAGTAAAATCTGCATCAGGATGCAGTCCTTCGATGCTTGAAAGAAGACTATTTGTTAATATTCTATGATATTCTTCAGCATTAACACTGTTATCAATAAACTCAAACTTTTCCAAACCTTTTGCTGATCTACAGCCCCAGATCATTACTCCGTTTGAAAATTTCACAGTGCATTTGATACAAAGCTTCATTCTTCGCCCAAATAACTCGTTTTTGAAAATTTCGATTCATCACTAAAAATAATTTTTGACCAGTCTTCTATAGTTCAAGATAATTTAGATCTTGCCCATTCAAGTATATTTTTCTTTTGTTTTTGGGTTAAAAGCGGCTTTTCTTTAGACTATGCGATAATAGAAAGGCACGGTTATTCTGAAAACACAGAAAACTTACATCAAATTTTATAAAATTATAAAAAAAAAGTTTTACAAGAAGGTGTCTTGTGTAACCAGCTTATAGGGCAACTTGAACTTCTACCTTTAAAACCAAATTTCCACTTTTCCGATAGTGTTTTATAATTATCTCATGTAAAGTTTTGATTGTTGTTGCACCGCATCCCATTTTTATGAATAAATTTAACAAATAAGTTATAAAAAAAATTATTAGAGAAATTAGTGATAGCTACAATCTGGTTTTTCAAAACCAAGTTGTTTAAAAATATTTAAAAACGTTTAATAATATTGTTTATCGCAACATTTAGTTGTTAGGGTTCGTAGACTTTTAAAATCCTGCTACGGAATTTTCGAGTAGGATTATCATAACAGAAGATTAAGCATGCGGAAATTACTAAAACGTCCATAGAGATGTTTAAATTTTCAGAGTTTATGCGCTATTAATAGCTTTTAGTTGTAAAAAAGGTAGCGAAATTACTGTTCATGTCACAATATTAATTACTATCGATATCATAATTTTATATAATAATACAAGGTTGCGCGATTCACTGTTTTTATAAGTTATAATTTATTATATGGTTTTGTTGTTGTTAAGCACAGGGTGAGCGTGTTTCTATAATTGGTTTAGTTTTATAGCCTAAAAATGGATGTGGCTGGAATCTTGATTTTCCACATTTCAATAATAATGGAATCCCATAAATGTAAACAAGAGTTACTTATAAGATTCAAAGTGACTGTCATCCCCTATAAATAAATAAAAGACCTATATTCCAATAAAGACTGTAGCTACTTTCCAAGCTTTCTCGTGTCACATTTCTAAATTTTCATAGTTCATTCGTTTAGTGAAACAGTATAGCCATATAATTTTCCTGCCATCTAACCTACAGAATGTTGATTTGTTGGGTCTTCTGTTACTAGATAATATTCAATTTTCTACTCAACTATAAAATTTGGTAATTACAAAATAGAAGCGTTAAACTTTATTACGTCAATTATAAATAAATAAAAAGGAATTACTAACGTAAATACAGCACAAACAAATTAAACAACTTTGTGGCAGAAATGCCTTAATGAGAGAACACGAGGACAACAGTTCGAAAAATCTAAATGTGGTAACTACAGTTTAGAGAAGTTAACTATGCTTGGCTGCTCTATTGTATTCAATGATTACATCTCTTAATTGTCGCCCTTGATGAAGATTAGGGTTGATTATACCATGCTTGGTGGGGAACATCTTTCCTGACTGTAAGAAAGATGTTCTCCTTTATGCTCAAGCTACAAGAAGATAAAAATGTCCCAATTAGAACGTTCTATTAAATTTTTTGAGGATAAGTTTTTTATAACAACTACAGAAAAGGAAAAAAATCATTGCAGATAAGTATATCAAAAATAGTTTTATTTAAAAAAAAAACAAGCAAATTACATTTATCTGGAAATATCGTATGTAGTTCAATTGCTTTGTAATGAATAATATAAGAAACTTTCTTCATTTTCATTACTTTAAGCTTTATAAGTAGCTTTAAAAACTTAATTTAACTAAAGCTTTATTCTTATTACAAACTTTACTAGAGGAAATAAACAAGTTCGAGTTTAACAAGAAGTAGTGTTTACTATGCAGCTAAAGTTTCATTTTTATTAGGTAAAATTGCATGCTTTAACAGTTGATTCTCGTTTATACAAATGTTGGAAATGCAACTTTGGTTTTAACTTTTTATTTAAAACTTAGCAGTAACTGCGATAATCTAGAATAGTCTAAATATTGACAAATCTATTTAGTTTAGTACTTTACTGTGTATTTAATAATTTTGTTGTCGATAGAAACAATTTTTGATTTTATACATTTTTGAAAAATATCTATCATGTTATCATATACGAAGTGAAGTATTCAATCTAAACTCTTTCTATATGTAAATTTTGCTTATTTGAAGAGTTACACCTTCGGTTAAATTATAAAAATACCATTAATTCACTAACTATAATATGATAAAAATAAGGTAATTCCAAAAAACTAAAGAGTTAAAAGATTTATTTGCTAGGTTTCGAATATGCAACAAGAAGATCTAACTATCTGTGAAAATGATTTATTGCTACTTAGCAACTACAGTGAATTACTAAATATAATCTTTCGTATCAAGTTAGTGGTGCTGTTTATTGTCTGTATGGTGGCTTTGTAACACCTTTTAGTGTTTTGCCAATATGAAAATAGATGACTGGAAAAAACTGTCAAACTGGATCGGCACAAGGAAGTACAAATGAGGCAACTTGCCATAGGCGCAGCGATGACTAGACGTAGCGGGATGGCCAAAAAGATAACTAAGATCTAAAAGGTTGCTTGTGCACGTGTATATTCTAGTATTACAGAGGTTGCACTAAAGTGTTGCAAACACAAGATTGTTTTATGATGTATTTTGCAGCCCCAGTCCGTCAAAACTTGCATTGCTATTCTGTAAATAGCATAATATATTACTGCTCGAACAACCTTGACTAACTGTAAACGCACGACCTTCTTTACTACACGACGGCGCTTTAAGAAGTTCTGCTGTAGGTTTCAAATACCTTAGTGCCGGTGCTGCCGCCAATACAGTATCAGAAACTCCTCCAAATCAATGCCAAAACTATTTGCAACACAATACTAATGTAAAGATAATTTTTCAGAAAATTTCTTCAAACACAATAAAAACAATAGTGAAAGCTGAAATCTACTACAGTTAGAAGTAGAAATGTCAGAAAAGCAGGAAATGTATGCGTCACAAGATCAGAAAAATATGAAATTGGACCAAACTCTTGCACAATTAAAACCACAATAATCTATAATACGCTTTAACATTAGAGAGACAAGGTGATAATGAACATATATAGTACATCTAAAAAGTAATGAAACGTTGTTCCATAATTAGATTACTTTATGGACACCCTTTGAATACATCTAAGACAGCTCGAATGCATTTTTCTCAACTATGATGCGTTCAAGAGAATTCAACCAAGTATACCTTCCTGGTGTATAGATTTTGCATCCGATCTTATGTTCAGAAAGTTTAAAACTTTACCAGCAAAGAAGTTGTAGGCAAAACTAGTGCACAGATCTTACGTAGCTAGTGTTCGTTATGATTATTATAAAAACCAACACTACCAACGCTTTTTTGGGAGCTTTCTACAAGCCTGCACTAAAACCAAACAATAACGCACATCAAGAAGATAATGTATGACTAATTCAACTAACAATAAGATTAAGAAAGATGCTTCCTAATAAATCACATGCAAGTACTATGGAAAATTAAATTATTGACACAAACAGAGAATATGTCATAATGCATTTGTTGATGCAACGCAAGGATTATCATACTTATAAGAAGATTTCAAAACTCACTTATCCAACAACCATAAAATAACTTACACGGTAGGGGTATGTAACGATACAATATATTGGTTGTACCGTATTTACTGACGACAAGATCCAGAATATAAATTCATAAACATTTACTGTATGCAGACTATATCACGCAACATAAAGAATGCACAAACACTGTACAAGTCAAACGGCAAAATCCATAGCTTTTGAAGTACGGAATTAAAAAGTGAAATTAACTCCAAATAGAAGATTACAGTCTAGGTCAAAAATCTCTATCTGCAGTCAAGGTCATATGCTTAATGAACACAATCGAAGTTCTAAACAGAAGGCAGAATCCCTAAGAGGCGGTTAGTCCCATGTTGCAGGTTTTGCAAGCCCCAGCATCATATCACAAGTACACGTTACCGGTACCGTATAATACTTGAACCTGCAACTAAATAATAATAAGTGTAAGACTTTGTTGTAAGACGTGGGTACACTGAATAGTTACGTGCGTTACGCGTTACTTTTCTCATATCAACTGTTCTGTATAAAGGTACCTATCGACTGTGTGAGGCTGTACGTCTTGCAATGTCGATGCTTGGTTTACTTTATGTGATTCTGTTGCTTCACGGGCGTAAATGTGGTGACATGTTAACCTTGCAATCACAAGTAAAAGTGACGGCTCGTGATGACTCATGAGCTTGCCGTGCTCTGTTGTTCAAACATATCGCAGCCTTGCTAGACATTCTCGCAAAATCGATGCGTGCTTGCTTAAGACGCCCGTGAAGTTGAATGCAAACCGACCATTATACCACAGAATAAATAAAGGTCAGATATTTCACTCCCTATTCCTCCACCAACGTTCCCATTTTTTGCTCTGCATATTTACATTTGCAGCTCTGGGAGTTTACCACGTCTACTCTTTTACGCGCGTTTTATGAAAACTGCATACCACGCTATGTTGCTTGCGCAGTACATGTCAAGATAGCAAGCTCCGGGAGTTGCTTTGAGAGAGAGAGAGAGAGAGAGAGAAAGAGAGAGAGAGAGAGAGAGAGAAAGAGAGAGAGAGAGAGAGAGAGCAATAGAATCCACAAATTTGTCAAAGTCAAATATCTGACCTTTATTTAATCTGTGATTAGCCTATGTATCTATTAATTATATTAATATATTAATCTATGTATCTATCTTACTCAAAAATACATCCAAAAACAAGCAAAGCCTGCCAATAAGACAAGATTGAAGACGGTAGTATAGCAGACTTTTAGTAAAATGATAACAAATATGTTAATCGATTTATTATAATACAGAGGACACTCGAGGTACCTCAATGGATAAACCAAATTTGTTATGAAAGAAAACTATTCTGATATCTTACGTTATTAGTTTTAGAGCATCAAACTCCAACAAGTTAAAACTCTTAAACAAAAAACTAACCTAATCGGTTTATAGGTTCATAGCTCAGTAAGTCATAAAAAGCTATCAAAAATAAAATTTTCTTATGTAAACAAAATATCTCGATTTCACAAATACTAAATATCTAATGTAGAATATGCCATTTCACAAGAAAATGCTACCGCAAAAACCCTAATCCGTAATGCTATTACAAACATCGTTACATTGAAATACAGAAAAAGTAAATTTAAACAAAAATAGAATTCGGAATCTGAAATAAATATCAAAAGAACTATAACAACTTGTAAAAACAATCTGGATATTACTGTAACTCAAGCAGGTAAATGCAAAATAACTGTAATCGTTAGTGGTAATGAATATGAAAATAATGAACACCTTATTGCAAGATGAAAGAACATTTAAGAAAATTGATTCTGACCCTATATAAAATACTCAAAACGTTATTAACCAATTACATAATCATTGGCAAAAAAGTATTATTTTCACTTTCAATATAGATTTTGCAAACACACCTTTGGTACAGCTATGAATAGTTCTCGAAGATCTTGAACAAAAAGTGTTAGACCATAAAGAAATCAATCAACATATATTTTTTATAAGAGATAGATATGTTGACTACTGCATATTGCTTGTAAAATCTAAACACACAAAGAACATCGTTGATAAATTTAATAAAATACACCAAGGCTAAATATAGTAGAAAAAGAAGAAAACAACAAAATTAATTTCTTCCATATAACATTACATAAAAAAACAATACAATTATCACTAATTGGTTGGACTGAGACATACGTAAATATTTTTGCTAATACCCCAAAAAATACAAAATTAGTATTCTCAGCAACCTAGTTTATTGTGTTATTTCATTATCATGTCCTAAATTTAGAAAACAAAATATCCAAAAAGGAAAGAAGAAGTGTTAATCGGAAATAATTTGTTTTAAAAATTTATTAAGAAATACATTAAAAAAGAATACATTACAACAAATAATTTAACAAAACAATAACACTAAAGGAAAAAAAAGTCTGAGTGTCTTTCCTATATATTTTATAACATACAAGCATTAATTTAGCATTTAAAAATTATAGCGCTCTAATAAGATCTTTACTTACAAACTTAAAAGTCAAAACAAAGAACAAACATATATCAAACGTAGTTTATAGAATTGACTGTATATACATTGTAATGCCTGTTACTTTAAAAAAGAGAAGAAAGCTCAATCTTAAGAATCCGAAAATATTCTGAATATATTAAGAAATAACAAAGGACTGTCGTTGCTTTTTTGAAATGCGGACACATGTAAGTGATCTCGCACGCTTTGGCATCGCAGTTTAAGTTCAATAATACTAGAAATTGGGGCCTTAAACACTTTTTTCAGGGATAAGACGACAATGTTGGCATCCGAGACACCAGGACTGTTAGTGTGTTGTTCGGAGTAACAAATACTACCAATTACCAAATCTTCATTCTCATCTTGATTTTCAGAATGTTCCGACTTGAAACAACTGAAATATTGCTCATCTTGATTTTCATAATGTTCAGTTCTTCAACCAAAATATTGCTAATATTTTAAAAAATAGCGTAACTTTGTCGTTGGTATCTTCTAGAATTAGAAACCCGTCTAAAACTTTATAGAGTGCTTCCAAAAAGTACGGATCATCCTATGTATCTCAGTTTCCTGTAAACTTGTTGTAAAACCCGAAATACATACTCAAATTTTAACATGTAAAATACCTGGATTGTTACCGTAATATCCAATAAATATCAAATAGAGATAACTTCACTTTATTTGCTGTAATTTAACCTCGATAACCTTTATTTCCAAATAATCTGCTATATTGTGGCCACAGAATATTAACTGAAATGCGAAGATTAAAAGCCATAACCTACAAACAACAAACCGCCAAATTACAACTTCAAGTCAGAAGCGAACAGCACCACCAACCTTATCGTCTCATTACCAATAACAACTACCAAAATCTCTATAAATCACTAGAAATTCACAACAATGACCGTCAAAAATAGAACTTGTCCTAGATCAAAATTTCTACATGTAAAAATTTACATGACCACAATACACGGTCAAATTAGAACATTGTCAATAAATTCGTATATCATATATTTCGGGTTTTAGTTTCACATTACAGAGCAATACCAAATAACTATTAAAAAAAACCAAAGCTCAACGAATAGCATTTCAATTCTTTTTAATGAAAAGGTATCTTTTTATTATACTCATTTAATACAGAATGTTTTTCGTTTTCTACTGATGTAGAATTTTGATACAGTTGCATAGATAAATTTTAATTAAAACGCAAAAAAGTGTTTAAAAGTTTATTTTAATATTAATATGTTAAGAATTGAAAATCTTTTATAACAACAGTTTATACAAGAAGTTCAAAGTCATTCACAGCTTAGCAATGATAAAGTCGTTCAAATTCATTTATTGTATTTTGAATCGTTTCTGGCGTGATAGCTCCAATCTCTTTTCCAATATACGGTCTTTTAAATTTTCAATATCATCTAGTTACATTATGGTCGGTTTAATACACTTTTATTTGTTGCAACAACTGAATGCGTCATAGAAATGATTAAAATAAACTCTCAAACAGTTTTTGCATTTTAATCAAAATTTACCTATGCAAGTGTATCAAAGGTTTTCATCATTGAAAAAAGCAAAACATTCTCTATCAAGTGACTGCAATAAAAGGATACTTTCCCATTAAAAAACTGAAGTGTTATTCGTTGCGTTTTGGTTATTAAAAAAATAGTTATTTGGTATAAACTTGTAATGTAAAACTAAACACTAAACAACTTTTTAATGGGAAATATCTTTCCATAAGATGCATATTTATTGAGATGTGTAGGAGTTTTCATACTTTCCGGATGCACTGTAAAGTGTCTTCTTAAGATATCTCCTACAATTTGACACCAAACAGTTTGAAATCGACTATGTAGTTACAAGTTTATTTCTACCTTTCACACATTGAAGTCTCAAGCACTTCTAGTAGGAAAATCGTTATGATGTCGGGCGTCCTAGGTAAGAGGACTTTTAATATTGTTGTTCGACATGACGAATAGTTTCCAGCACTAAATCTTTGTGACTTCCTTTAATTTCTAAAATGTTAAAACCTGAAACTGTTAAGATATGGCTAGCTTTTTAAGAAATTTTTTTACGTATTATTGCCTTTTCCTAAAACTGTAGGCGCATGCAAACTTTATAACGTTCTTCTTATGATATTCTCTCTACAGTTTGCCACCAACCGAATTAAAATTGACCGAAAATGGTATTTACGACATTTCTTGCGACGAAAAAATGATGACGCTCACGTCTGAAACACCACGATGTTTAATGTGTTATTCGGTATAATAAATACTACCTGTGACCAAATTATCTAATTTATTTGTAGGTTTTTAGCTAAAATTATTGGGTTGCCTGTTGTGTGGAGTAATATTTCTAACGAATGTAGAGAATTTATTATTATTAAATATTATTAACTATTAGAGTTGTTGTATAGGTTAGAAACGATGGACTTCCAAACAGTACAAATAGTTAAACACTTTTAAATATAAATATATATTTATTATTAACTACTAACTAATTACCATCAGTACATATTGTAAAACCCAAATGGAAGACTTCTTCTCCTCTACATACTTTTAGATAATTGTAATTTATTTTTTCAGCAGAATGTTTAAATTTCATTATGCTCGTAATTGTATTTGCTCTATGTATATCATATTTTTGCCGCGACCGGTCGTGATGAAAACAATTTTCTTGCAAACGAATGTATAACGTGGAAGCACAAGATTTCTAAATTTAAATTTTCTTTATGCCCAAATATTTAAGAATACATACGTATATCGTCATTTTTAGAGACTGTTATATCCTACCGCATACAATATCTGTACAGTGTTAATCAAATTTATTTTTTGTTGAAAAATATAAATATAGAGATTTAGTCGCATGTACATACATAAAATAAGACTAAAAGAAGGTTATAAGTTTAGCCTAAATAAAAAAGAACGCCAAATATTTTCCAGAATATTGTAGTTCGTAAAACTTCACTTTCTATTGTATTTGCCAAACAAATAATGAAAGTTTTTGTGTGCTAAACCGTACTATTGCGCACTGCAAGCAAATACATATAGTGCCTTCTTTGAAGTAGGTACCTAGTTTTTGAAAGTTTGTTCTTATAATTTCACAATTAGTAGGTAGTAGACTAATGCAGAGCCAATCATTTCACAAATGTTTCATTCAAGGCTTTACATTCTAAAATATGTAGAATTGTAAATTGCCTTTTATAAGATTTAATTTCTGCGTAGAATTAGTCAATTGTATTCGATTTATGCAGGCACGTTTTATTTTACAATTACATAGTATAAAATAAAAGTAACTTTTGAGTTTTTTAAATTGTCTTATTTAAGCTACAGGATAAATATTTTTAAAAATTCACGAATTGTTTTCTCTTGCGTGTTATATTAGATTTTTCTGCTTTTATTTTTAAAAGTATTAAAAATTTCACTTCTAGCTCTGCAGAAACTAAAAGGCTTTTATAAAGTATTTTACATTACACCTACATTTCACTTTGATATTTGAAAGCGGAATGTAATGTAATGAATTTTATTGTGTCTTGTTCGTTGAGAAGGTTGACAGATAATCACCTAAAATTAAAATCACAAGGGACACTTGTAAAGATTTTAATTTTAAGTAGTAACAAAAAATTTACATTTTCTTGTGATTTATACTACATAATTATGCATTTCTCGGGAAATTGAAAAACTTAGAGAATTAGGTACCTATTAAATAGTACATAGTGACTATAGGATTGGTCAGGTTTAAATGAGTACAATTTGTAAAGCAAACATTCAGACTTTATATGGTTAATTTATAGTAGCAATTGCGTGTTTCAAGGAAGTATAGAGATTACAATACAACATGTAAGGAATATGTACAAAAGACAAAAAAAAAACAGAATAACTGGAAACAGTTATATTTATGTACAACAAATTTAGTTCGTAGTAAAGAGATTCGATAAAAGGTATCTTGAACATACTTTGTTTGCCAGCTAATGAGTAAGAGCCATATTTTATTATTTCTGTTGATCAGATAAAATAGCATATCCTATTAACTGCTTGCTATATTATTGGTTAGGATGTTCAATAAAACAAACGCATGCTTGTACATATTACATTTATTATTTATATTGCATGTACGACTTTTGTAAATACTACAGTGGCCTTCAAACTTCCACCAATTATAACAGTTATCATCGAATATTGATAACAAATCATTCTGTGTGTAACCAAAATGTAACAATATTACTATATTCGGAAAAACATAATTTCCTATACATGTAACTTGTGCAGATATGCAGACGTGTTGCAGTAATACACTTCTTTATAGAAAATGTAGTTTCACTTTCTCCAAATAGAGTTTTTTCATGAAAATCTCAATCGTTGTACAAATATTAACACAAATACGTGCAGATTGACATCGTCTTTTGATTTTTTCTTTCTAGTTATCTGTAATTAATGTTGAAGATACTTGATAAAATACCTACTATGACAATTTGGAACATGCAGTATTAAGAAATGTAGTGCTATGTAAAAAAAAATTCCGGACATGTATTGTCATTATCTTTTGTTAATAAAGTTAGATAAACTACATCTTTATGATCCATAATGTGGTTGTTGTATAAAGTCTTCTTATCGACTCATAAAGCAACAAGATTTCATTATTTTATTTTTGCGATTTTCAATCAATGATAGGGATGTATTAAACCAAACCACAGTTTATGAAACAGTTAGGATTCTGCGTGACTGAATGAATTGCTTCAAAATGTTGTCAACTGTACAGAAGTTGGCAGTATTAGGATCTTATACCTTGTGAGATCTAATAAAACAACATTCCGTTAAAAACAATACACAGTGAGAACTTGATGTTTGATTTGGTCATCTGCTTCATCTAAATAAGCAGTTCTGACAGTAGGCTTTGTTGCGGTCAAAAACAGTTAGAGCTAGTAACTTACCTACTAATCTAGTCATCAGAGAATTCCTGCATACTAGCTTTCAGTGGGAGACGGGAAGGTTCAAACAATCTTCGCAGAAATGCAGACTGGAATCTAGCTCAAAAGTCGAAGTATAGGTACTTCTGTCTAGATAAATGAGCGTCAGTCACTGAAACTGCACGTTGCGTAACGCCCGATTACCCAATGACGAACCAAAAACCATTGACCATAAAGAAAAACATTTCTAAGTACCTTTTTCACAAACACTATGTGTCTAGTTCCTAAATAGCTTTATTAGCAAAAAAGATGAAATTCTGACCTTGGAGTTGGTTATCATCCGTTTTTTTCTTAATATTCGTGGAATATCCATTTGATTAAATTTTTATTGTTGCACGAGTGCGGGTAGTATTTTGATCATTGAAAGCAAACGTAGGCGTAGATGTAATCTATAAAACAATAGATCTCATATACGGTTCTTAACTGACATTGTTAACTTTATTATTTGAAATTCTCACGCATTAGACATCATGAATTAATTGAATTTGGAAATAATAACTTTTGCACGACGTTGGGGAATTCTTGATGCAGCATAAAAAACATTTGCGTTATATTTACACTCCGTCCTTACATTGCTTGTTTACACTGGAACGTGGGATTACAGTCTTCACCTAATCAAATAACTTTTTTTTATGTGAATACCCAAAGGCATCTTGAATATTTATATTAGTCTGACAGACTGAATCACCAGCTTAATTCTAATAAACCTGATTTAACAAGTTAGTACTAAATTAATCTATCGGTGTCCTAAAATTTCTCCTTAGTGGTTGTTATTTGATTAAAGAACCATTCACTGTTGACACAGGTTGTACGAATTAGCTAGAAAAAGAGACAAATTAATACTGAATTAAATTTAATTTAAGAAAGCAACAAAAACAGTCCAAATACGATATTTTCTTAATTAAAAACAATAAAAGTGGCCCCCTAATAATTATTAGTAGTGTGTATGCCCTCCTTGAGCTTGAATTACATCATTCAACCGCCGTAACATTGAGTTTATTAAATTTGTTAATCAGATTTGAAAAATTGCTTCAAATTCTTCCTGAAGGGCCAACCGTAGCTGTTGAAGAGTCTCTGGCATTGCTGAACGGCAACGAATACGCCTCCGGAGTTGATCCCACAGGTGTTCAATGGGATTAAGATCCGAGCTGCATGCTGGCCAATCAAGTCTTCAAATGCCGACCTCATTTAAGTATTCAGTCACGACTCGTGCAGCATGTGGTCTGGCGTTGTCATCCATTAAACCAAAGCTATCTCCAATAAAACGGGAAAATGGGACGACAGCTTCTTGAAGAATTTCTCCCACATATCTGTGGGTATCCAAAGTACCATTTTCCACAAATATTAGATCGGTATGTGCTTCCGAGGAAATACCTGCCCATGCCATAACAGAACCTCCCTTAAAAGATATCCCTTAAGAGATGGTGCAGTCCGCCTATCGTTCGCCTCGTCTTCTCCACACGCTTTCCCGACCATCAGGTGATCGTAGACAAAAAAGCCACTCATCAGTAAGGAGAACTTTACTCCATTGCCGCAAATTCCAATTTCCACGCAATCGTGCAAACTGAGAACGTGCCATTTAATCCCTAAGTCCTGTGGCAGGTCCCCGCGAAGTTAAACCACTTTCTACAAGCCTCCATCTAATTGTTCTTTCACTCATCTCAACCCCTCGTACTGTTAGCAAGCGATGTTGAAATTGAACCGCTGTTGAGCTGTGATCCCGTAGCGTGCTCTTTTTCTTCCGGATCCTATTCGTCTTGCAAATCTGCCAGTTTCCAGATACCGATTCCAGGCATCCAAACTTATAAACAAGTGATAAGAAACAATGTCTACAACAACAGTTATCGTTATTGTTTTTAATTAAGAAATATCGTATTTAGACTGTTTTTGTTACTTTCTTAAATCAAATTTAATTCTGTATTAATATGTCTCTTTTTGTAGCTAATTTGTACATCCTGTGTAAACAGCGAATGGTTCTTTAATCAAATAACAATCACTAGTTAAATTAATAATTTTTAAAGTGGTTTTGCGAAATACTTTAAGGTGGCCGGTTTTTTTGCCGGTTTTATTGTTGTTTTATTGTTATTTATTATTGAAGCAATGAACAAATGAATAATTTTCCTTTCCGTTCAGACTTCTTGCAAATATGGCATTTTTAAGTTCTTAAAGCAGATGTTTTCATCAGAAGCTCTTGAAGCAATGGAGTTTGTAAGTTTATCAGAGTAAGGATTGCTGAAAATACTTTGTGTATTGTCATTAGAAATTTACAGTTTTTTAAATCTTGTTTTACTTTTTATCTTTATTTGTGAATAACCTTGCAAAAAATAGTTATAATAAGAATCTTATTAGAAAACGTTTTTATAATAACAACCTTAGGTACAAATGCCTAGTGACTGTAACCACTAAACAAATAAAATAAGAAGAATTATAATTCGTAACAAAAAAGTAAATAAATAAACGAACCAAAGGATGTCAAGTGCTTTTGAATTTTTTTTTTGTTATTAATTTCGAGTGTTCACTCGCTGTTTACTTTTTACCGGAATTTTATTCTGTCTGTTATAGCATCGTTATTGACAGCAGCAGATACATATTTGCAAGATCGATGGTAATTTGCATCAAAAGAATAACAAAACAAAATGTTGTACACATAAAGAGCATGTCTTTCTGGTATGACAGAAGAGATATTCTGTTATAACATTTCAATATTGCGTGGGTTTTCGGTGTCTAAAGTACATCCAGCACGTTGGAGTAACAAAATGGTGCGTTTATTTCCTATATTTCCAACTACGCGATGTTCTGCCTTATTGTGCATCTGTTCTGTGTTCTACATTTGCATATGTGATAGAAAAGACAAATATTTTAAAAAGCTTTCAAGAAAATGCCATTTCTGTGTTTCCATTTTCTTTAAGCTGGGTGCTTCAATAAGTTATGCACAATTTAAAACTACTATCATTTTCTACGAAGATATATCAAATTAAGACAGACTATGATATTATGCATAATCAATAATCAATCATGAAAAAGGGTTCATTATAGAATTACCGTATAGGTCTCGGTTTATTGCTATTTTGTTGACTTAACTGAAGTAGTGCGTACAAACATTATTTTTGTGTTTTTTTGCATGTAAATATTAATCTTCGAATAATTACTAGCGCTTGAAAAGGTTATTTTATGAACATTTCTAAGCGACAGAGCGTAATTAAAATTTGCTATAATTCATTGTGAATCGTCAATAGATTAAAAAAATGAAGTTAGGTATCAATCTTTGATGGACAGTTTTAACTTTCATCAACACATCAAGATGAATCTTTAGATATTACGTTATAATCAGTGTTGTATTGCTAAATTAGCTTAGTCTTTCTTAAACTTTCCAATGAAACACGTGGGAGTCCTTCTATGGGAGGGATGAGGAAAGCTGATTTTGTGGGATAATCCCGCCAAATGCAGAACGAAAGGTGGCTTAAACATCCATAAAAGAAAAACAACTCTTTATTAAATAACTGACAAAAGTAAGCAATCATTCAATCCTTATTTATGGAATAAACATCCGATAGGTGACATCAATAAATCGTCGGAAGTTTAAAGTTTAGGAAACTATAGAAGACTCAATTCTTGGTTCGAAATAATTCTTTCTGGAAGATGTCTTGAGTATTGACAGTTTTATGGTTGTTGCAAATGTTGCATTTACACACTTGATCAAAGTTGCACGTGATGTTTTTTCTATTGCCTCTCACACTTTGAAATGTAAATACGAAAAATTCACAATCACTTCTCAAAATCTCAAGACTAGGTACGGGATATCTAAGCAGACAGACAATTTTTGATTAATCTTACGTAGTACCAACGTCTATTTGCTGTTCAAAATCACTTCAAACATACGAGGGTGGTCTGAAAAGTTTCCGACCTAACAAAGATACAAGACATTTTTTCTGAAAATTTTTTTTTTATTTTTCAACATAGTCTCCTTGTAACTCTACACACTTCTCCCAGCGATGCTCCCATCTCTGTAACCCGTCCAAA
>VTPC01008808.1:34940-46245 GCA_011009095.1 Ignelater luminosus | reverse complement strand
TCTAGTATAATTATGTCGGTATACCTGCGCCTACGTATTTTCTGAATTTGCATTTACGTATGAGCCTTTTAATTCTAATCTTTATAGTTATGCGGCGTATAGAACCATATACCCTCCAACACAACACTGGTTACAATATAATATAGGATACCATCTTATCATTTTTATATTTTTAATAGACAGTAGAATTTGTTCGATACCATCCGATTTATAACATTATGCAACAATTCATTTCTGGTGTTATATTGACCTTTTCTAAAAAATGTTTGAATAGGTTGATTTTTGTATTTCATTATAAAAGTCTTCTCTACACCCGTGTCAAAACTGTACCAGAAGCATTCTTTTAAACACGGGCGTTGAAAAAAAATGCAAAAAGAGCAATTTTTTGTACTCATACACTGCAAGTATTCAAATTGTCAATCTTAAAACAGTTAGTATAACAATATTATGGTTTTGATATTTTACAAATTAAAAATAGAAGTTGTTAAATAAATAATACGTTTGATATCATATACCTTTCCAAATTGTTTTAAAATTCGCCATACTATGATTGTATCTTTCATGTTTAATGAAGACTGCAAAAAGGTGCAATCTTTCTCGGGTTTGAATTTAAAATTTTTATTTAGTGTCATTTGTGGTCGTTACGCATGTAAAATCTTAAATGTCAAAAATATCCAAACCTTGGTTTTTCAAATATTTCTGACAAGTACTTCAGCTTCTAACCGATAACAATTTGAGATATGGTGCAATAATCCGAAAAAACCAAAAGAAAGGAAGATGTTGACATTAGTACTTTAGCATTAGATTTAGAGAATTGTAATAAAAACATGTTTCCCAACAAATATTTCAAGATTTATACATTTCTTTTTCCCGTACAGTTGTACATATATAACCAAAAAAGGTGCATAATATAATCTTTTCATCTAACTCTTCAGAGTACTTTTCTAGAATTTTTTAAATAGCGATGCTATGACTTTATCATCTAGTTACTTCATTATGACTCACCCTGTATATATCTACTTACAAATTTGCTATAAATATCTTCGTTCTTTCTAGTTGAGGAAATTTCACAGTGTATATAGCGGCAGGAAACCATTTCGTAAAAAATGAATAAAAAGGGTATTTGCGTGATAGCTGAATATGCTGATTTCGAAGTTTCCAAAAATTCTATATACCCAAAACAAAATGTCGGTCTGTCAAAATTACTATTGTACATTAGTACAAATCACGTGTCTATTACTCAAAACCTCGAGGTTTTGATTTTAAATACCCCCAAAGAAAAAAATTAAGTTGGGTGAGATCAGGAAATCTAGCTGGCCACTCCATTGGATACCAGACATTAAAACATTAAAATTTTAAGTTTAATTCATTTTCGTCGAATCCTTCATATCTCTAAAACTACTAATTTTAAATACCACATGTGGGGTATTGCTGATCTCAGAAAAAAATTTACTTTTTATTTCTTGCTGAAAACTAAGGGGATTTCATTAAAAAAAGTCTATGACGTCATAGGTCCCAGAGCAGTAAACCAAAAAATTAAAATTAACGTCCATCAAATCCCGAGGAAGAAAATAAAATTGACGTGCTCAAGCTTTCCTTCCAAACAGCGATAATAAAAAAAAAATAGAATTTTATTCCTTACTTTATTTATACACTCAGTGTATATACTCAAACATCAAAAGGCATAAAACCTTTAGTTTTATATATAAAAAATTAATTTATCAAAACCGGTACTTTGTAAATCTTACTTATTAGAATGCAAACGATTCTCATGAACGAAACAGCATTAAATGGCAATCTTCATAGCACAATCACGTTCTGGAAGTAATTAATGGCTAATAATTGACATATAATTTTTATTTGCTCTAATTGATGTAACATAAAACTAAGAACTAAGGATAGCAGATAATATAGAACTAAACATTGCAGTTATTTCAGCTGCCATAATTTATTTCTGCAACAATAATTCATTAGGCGGTAGGCTATTGGAACTGATGAGTGTCTAGCAGCAAACCGTGACATCGGAAAGCAAATTTGTCATTCTCTTCACTGCTGAGAAATAAAATGTTGACACTCTTCAAGCTAATTACCACTCGAAATAAGTTTAGTAAACCTTTACATGTTCTGATGACTGGAACTAGCTAGTTTTAAAATTCCATGCAGAAAATGAACAGAAACAGCAAAAAATTATACAAGAAGAATCTACCTATTATTCAACGTAAGAAAACTGTTATTTAGATAAGATGGCTTATTTTCCATCAGAAAGTATGTTATCAAGACTTAATTTCAAACATGAAGTTGATATAACCGCAAGAACTTGAAACTGAAATTGGTTACATTGGGTGGGTAAAATTTCTAATTAATGAAATGAATCTCATAACGCAAGTGAAGAAAATTCTAAATTTTTAATAATAAAACTAGGCCATTTCTTTTTCCCAAGGTCATCAAAGTTACCCTTTCAAAAGAACATACAGTTCAGACGAAAATTTTGTAATTCGACATAATCAAAAAAGTAAGCTAAAACAATTAGGAATTGTGTCGTATTACTATGATAAAACGATTTTTAGTTTGTTAATTTACCTAACTGTTAAATGCTTACCTTTGACTATTACCCTTTCTAGAAATTTGATTCTTTACATTTGTTTATTCAATTGTACACGGTATTTCTAGTTGGCACTGCAACTCTGGGAAGGTTTTCCTGAAACCATGAAATAATTCCTTTGCAACCCACGCATAGTGTGATATTTCAATGATCTAGGGGAATTTAATTTGTAACTGCTTTTATTCTTACTTAATTTAGTTAAAAATACAGTATAAAATACAGTTTTTAAGAAAATAACACTTATTCACTTTCATAATTAATGTCAACTGTATCAGAAAGATTTTCACTGGTATCAGAATCAGGTCACCTTCAGAATCACTAAAATCGTTATGGTCATTATTTTCCAATGAAGTATTGTAAGTAATGAAAGGACATCACGGGTAAGAGCCCCTTTTGTTCTTTTGGGAATATGTCGTTCGATCCGAAGATACTAGCAGCCTATAAATAAGGTCCTCATTTGTTGCAATTCGTGACGTTTTTTTAGAAAAAAGTCCACGGTACTTCCGATTATCCTTGCTTCTTGCTTCTTGTGCTTCTTCCGAAAGTTGGTCAATCGAAAGAATGCATGAGGTGATAACAAGTTTTCAATGGTAAAGCACTTTATGTATTCTGCTTGGCGTGTAGTACCAGGAATAATCTTTTAAATATAAGTTTAATATATTATTAGCATATTGTACGAAAGCATCAGTATTTATAGGATATTTACGGTTCAACGTTTTTAATATACCGGGTGTATACCTATGAAATGAGACATTTTTTTTCAATTTTAAACGTTTATTAACAAAAAATGGTTACAAATTTAATCTTCAAAATAATAGCCATCGCTAACGACACATTTTACCCATCTCTCAGGCAATTTGTGAATGCCGCGCCAAACAAATTGGCCGTCTTTGGCCGCAAACCAATCATCGAGCCATTTTTTGGCTTCTTCGTGAGAATTGAAGCGCTGCTCGGAAAGTGCGTGGCCCATCGATGCAAACAAATGATA
This sequence comes from Ignelater luminosus, assembly GCA_011009095.1. Classification (NCBI taxonomy): domain Eukaryota; kingdom Metazoa; phylum Arthropoda; class Insecta; order Coleoptera; family Elateridae; genus Ignelater; species Ignelater luminosus. The sequence goes on along the minus strand of VTPC01008808.1, from coordinate 42,655 downwards.
ATCGGAAGGCGCCAAGTCTGGTGAGTAAGCCGCATGCACCAGCGGTTCCCAATCGTACGTCTCCACCAATTCCCGGGTCGCTCTTGTTCGATGTGGTGGTGCATTGTCATCAAGAAAAATTACTTTGTGACGCCGATCGGCATATTCTGGGCGTTTTCGGTGTATAGCGCTGTTCAAATCGGCCAATTGTCGTTGGTAGCGTGCACCGTCAACTGTTTCACCTGGTTTTAATAGCTCGTACCAAATCATACCATGCTGATCCCAGAAAACACACAGCATTGCCTTGCGGCCGAAGCGATTTGGTTTGGCCGTTGATTTTGGCTTGTGGCCGGGCGGACCATACGATCGTTTAGGCTTGGGATTGGAGAAATACACCCATTTTTCATCACCCGTAACGATTCGATGCAAAAAAGACTTCCTTTTGAACCGGGAGAGCAGCATTTCACAAGTGGTTTTTCGGTTCTCTTGCTGCCTTTCAGTCAGTTCATGCGGCACCCATCTTTCGACCTTTAAAATCATGCCCATGTCTTTCAAACGTTTGCAAATGGTTTTTTGGGTCACTCCCAACTGCTCTGCCATCATCTCTTGCGTTTGACCATCATCTTCATTCAACAATGCTTGCAATTCGGTGTCCTCAAACTTTTTCGGTGGCCGGCCACGTTCCTCGTTCTCCACGCTAAAATCACCACTTCGGAATTTTTTAAACCACCTGAAGCACTGTGCTCTGCTTAGAGCATGTCCACCGTAAGCTTCTATAAGCATTTGATGAGCTTGAGAAGCGTTTTTCTTCAATTGATAACAGAAAATCAACGATGTCCGCAAATCGTAGTTTGAAGGCACGAAATTCGAAATTTTTAAGAGCGTTGTTGTATGAAACATCACAAACAATGAATTGAATATTGTTGACAGATGACAGACGAAAAAAATAAGACATTTGGGACAGTTTAAAAATACTCCTAGCGACATCTGTGGTCTAATAGCTGAAAGTCTCATTTCATAGGTATACACCTATGTAGTATGAAAGTGCTTTCAGCAGATTTTTAAGCATTTCTAAAAAACCGATGAGCGGTATTTCCATCATTTGTCTTACCTGCTTACTGTGTGTAAACATCGACCAAAAAGACCCATTTCGTTTTTATATCTGTCTTGAATAAGCTTTTTCCTTTCACCAACAGTATCTTTATTTCCAGGACCTTTGACCTGCCAAACCTTTACTGGTATCCTGTATGCAATGTGAAGTATACACTCCATGAACCTGATCTAAGAGTGTAACGGAGACAATTCAAATCTTAGTACTTTCTCATTAATCACTTCTTTTGCAATGACCTTTGGCTTATTCATGTTTTTTGGTGTAATAATGCTGACCAAACTTTTTCATCTATCATACATAAAACTAACATAGGTTTAATTATGAAAACTTTTTGGTTAACACCGATACGGGCTGAAACTATGGATTTTAGTTGCGGTTCAATTTTGCCGATTGCTTTAGAAATTAATTCTGCCAATTCTTTGGCAAAAATGAATTTAATTGGTCGGCAATATCTTGTGGAAAATGAAGTCGGGTTTTGACGTATAACTGTTTTTAGTTGTCTAGACTGGTAATACAACTGAAGGGAAACCACAGAGAAACTAACTATAAATTGTCATCAGATTCCCTTTCAGTTGCAAACTTCTGTTTATATCGAATTTGTTGTGCACCATCACATCCCCACTTTAAATAAAATAAAGATTCTGCGTCGAATTCGGTATGGTTTCAAGCACTTCCTCCTGAGCTGCACCCACTCTTTTTATAAAATAGTCAATAAGGAATCTCCACTTTCATTTCCGTTATTTTTATATTTGAAGGGTAGCAGCTCTGTTTTGCCTGTTTAATGGCATTATAAACCGGATACATGTTTTGCGAAAATATATTTGCTTGTTCCCTCATTATATTATATTGATGCACAGAGAAATTAGCATCAATAATCATGGTTAGTGCTTGATCTACCTACGGATATTTCTTGTATCCGACGCATATACCAATCTAGCCTTTTTTATGGTGGCGATGGCGTGGGCGAAGCTGACATAGTTCTTTAATCAATACGGCAGAGTCTCTATTTCGTTGTTTATGTAATTTCATCTTGGCTGTTACAGCTATTTCCTCTAGGCTCTTCGTCTCCACTACGCTTTGAGTCTTCTCGGTTTAGTTTTTTGACAACACCAAACAAATTCTTTTGATGGTCGCCCGCGCGTGGAAAGAGAAGGATCCGTCAAAGTTGAAGGTAATGGTTCATTTCTTCAGGAAAATTAGCATTTCCTTCAAGCCAATCTATTAGTTTTTAAAAAACCCTTGCGATTTCGAGAACATTTTTTACCATCTCAATCCAATTTGCTGCAAAAACTTCTTAAAATATTTTAATGTCTTCAGACAAATCAACGTTCTTGTATTTACTTAAAACAAAAGCATGTGGAGCATCAAATGGCCCCTTTCTTGTTCTCGCATATCAAATATGAAATAATTCGATTTTAGAAATGCGAGCACTCATTCTGAAAATGAATAAAGAAATCTGAAGATCGTAAACGGACGCAACGTTTTTGTTCATTTTCCATTATACAAGATCTTAACCTAGATGGATAATAAACTTTGAAGTCCATATTCGCCCATATAATAAAGTATTACTCTAAAAATATGTAAAAGTATTTAAACGTTTTGCAACGTTTACATGATCATCCTTTGTTAGTCGTCATGAGTTAACTGTGAAACATCTTTAAACGCAAAATATTAAAAGCTCGCCTTCAAGAGTGTAATAATCTCTAAATAAACAAATCACAATTTGACCTTCGATATTATACACGTTTTCATCTGTTTAAAAGAATACAATCGACTGATGCACTTTTAATTGCTGTCATGTGAACAATTAAAAAGACGCGTATTCTGAGTCGCGGATTTGTTGATTTCGAATTGGAAATAATTAAAACATTTTCGAATAACTTTAAATTTTGGAATTAAATCCCTCTAGATCACTGAAATGTCACACTGTGCGACGGCAACCTACTTAATATGGGTTTAAATCTTGAGGGTAAGGATACGACTGCGGTTTCAGTGCGTGCTTGACAAACTATTATTTAATTAAGGCTTTAATGACATTTTCATAATATAATTAATAATCGCTATTTTTATAGTGTTATCGATTTGGAAATCGTGGGCCTCCTAGAATAAATAAAATATTTTATTATCAAAACGACTCATCATTATTTTTAATGAAAGCTTTACTTAATCTATAAACAAATTACTAATTTACATAATTTAAACGTCACTCTGTAATTCAAGAATGTTGGTTTAAATCCACTTTATTTAAGAAGTTAATTTCAACAAATAATAAACAGCCTAATGACTTAAATTCCAAAATGGCAACAAAACCTACTATCCTACTTTTCAAGACAATAGATAACAAATTAACGTAATCGGGATGAAATAGTTCAATCTGTTACATGAAATTACGTCCATACCCTCGACTCCACCGATTTGGTACACATCCACAAACGCGACAAGTTTACTGAATTTTAATTAATTTACCGCCATGGAGGGCTCGTAAATCTAACTAAAACATACCCAGAATGGCATCTTTATTATCGCATCAATCGATCCTTAAGCAATTTGTTAATAATACGAATACAAATTGTCTTTCATGTTGTTAGCGAGGAACTTCGTATGTAGATCAAGTCCTTAGGTTCACTGCTAAAACTGAATTAAATTATGCTAACAAGAAAGCGCACAAAAGGATTGTTTTACTATGCTTCTATTTTAAAACGTACCTAGACATGAAACTACAAGGATTTCGTATGTGTAAGAAAACTCTAACAAGCCTCCTTCTAGTTCTAAGAATTTCTGTAATGGTAAGAGGAAATTAACTTCCGGTTACAATCTCTACTACAATAAAGTGATTTTTGTTTTAGCACTAATGTACTAAAATTGTACATTTTATAAAAAGAAGTTATACTGCATGTGTAAAATAATATTGTTAAAGTGTCCAGTTCCTGAAATCTTCTCTAATTTTTACTACTACCAATTACGTACTTGACCCTAACTATCATCTTCTTTTGAGCTTGGGCTTAACATGGTTGCTGTTTTAGTAAGACGACTGACATTTAAATTAGTTTAGATTAGTTTTTGTTTTCCAATTAGGATAAATCTTGGTCAGTGTTAATGTGAACTTCTTTGAGAGAGATAACGTGTGATGTTATCTATTTCTGGGTAAACAATGCTATAACACAAGAGTTGATTCAGTATTATCTACTATTCACTTTCTTATGTCAACCAATCTCATGTACTTACTGATATCTAAACAATTTAGATATTATTATCTCTTGAGACTGAGTTATCGAAGTTTACTCTGAGGTAACCACAAAGTATCATAACACAAGGCAAGACGCTAGGAGCTTACTAATTTGTAACTTCCACTTCCTCCAGATTTCTCAAGAAGTTAATATTTGGCCTACAATACAACTGCGGTTTAGGTATTTTAAATCTTTAGCGAATTTTTAAAATTTAAATACTTAAGGATGTATTTTAAAAGTTTAGTTCTGCAGAATGACGTGTTTGATACTGAATTATTACACTAACAAAGACAGAACAACAAAAAGTCTAGCTAGTAAGGCGTATGCTAGATGATATGTAGAAATGGTAAAAAGTTACATCGATTCCAAAAGGGAAAAGCCCAATTGAAATTCTCTCTTTTCGTCTTTCTTTGAATTAAGTGCTAGTAAAGATCCAGGGGCAGTAGTGGCATCGAGTGTAATTGGGGGAGTGGTGGAAACGTAAAAAAAAAGAAAAAAACTTTGACAAACCTAGTGAATCTGCTTTTGTTATGGAGTTATCAAGTTTCAAAGTTTTTCTTAAATTGTTAGTAATGTTATAACTTATGTAAGTCGTTGAAAATTGTTTTTCTCTAACTACATTCCTGATTTGTACGGGATATTATATTTCATTGATGTTATTTGTTGTGAAATATTCTTGAATTGTTTGAGTAATCCTGATATACTAATACGTAACTAATTCGTTTGCGTTATTTTATGGGAATAGATGTTAACAGCCACGCTGTTAAAAGAAAAATAATTTTACATCGTTCATCTCTACTCCTGTACTTGAATAATAAAATAGAAGAAAAGTTGTGTATAAGTGGCAATAACAACGGAACTGGTATTAATTTTATTTTAAGCATTCCCTCGCGTGCTCAAAATTTTATAAAAGGATAAAGTTTGTGAAAGTTAGTGCTTTGAAATGACTTTCATTCAAGAGCTTGAGAGAGAAAAATCTAGATCTACGGGCCATTATTACTGATAAAGGCGAAACACGTCTGGAAAAATTACTATCAAAAGTTTGAACGCACTAATAATTAATTAATAATTAACTTAGACAATAAAGAATGCAAACATTACTTCTCTACTTCTTATAAATCAGAAATACAATCCCAAAGCTTATACCTTTCGAGCGTGTTTAGCGCACCATTAAAGATTCAACGTCATGAAAGAAGCTTAAAATATCTGCATGATATTTTTTTATTGTCCGTAAATATTTCTACACTATTAAAAGCAAACTTTCATATTCTAACAGTAACGTAAAAACGCTTAAGCGCCATTATACTTGTTCCGTAAAGGTAAATGAAATCGGAATATCGAACGTAAAAAGTTATCTAATTTATTTTCCAAAGGAACATCTATCTATAGTAAGCACCAAAACGGTATCGTATGCGTGTTACCCGAAATCCAAACCTCAAGAGTTTGCCAATTTTTGTTTTTCCCGCTTGAGTTAGCTTGACATTGACATAAGAGTGATAAGTAGTTACTTGTTTTTGATTTTTTTTGTGTTCATATACCAGACCAACTTAATAGGGATGGTTCCAGCAGATCCTTGAGATAGCTCTGATATTTATGCAATAAAGGCATATCGTGGATCTACACCGGACAGTCAAAAACCATTTCTCAAACTTCAAGGTGTTAGACACTTCGTGCCAAAGAAGTGAGCGAGGATGAGAATGTCACTAACGAAACCTCTGAGTATTTGGGCATTTGAGTATATGGGTTTCTGGAGGTGAGGACTTTTATCTCCTCTATACTCGAGGGATCTGATATAAATAATGGTACGCTGAGTAAGAGCTGATGATGAGGATAATTCAAATTAACCTTCATTACAGCAAAGCTGTATCTGGGAACCTTGAACCCAAAAGAACAACTGGTCTCGATGAGGTAGGTGGTGAATCAATCCATAGTGACATCCAGAATCTCCTTCTTAAACAAGGAAATTAAAGTAAATTACAACAGTGTACGGAAAAACACTGAGGAGCTGAGCGATTGGGTCAACTTACTTCCTGTATGATACACAATATCCGACAACAAGGGACATGGCTGGTAGCATGATGAGGGATAAATCAAATGCATTTTGTTGCCGGATGCGATGATAACGCACACTATGTAACTCGGAAGAGCTCAAATATGAATGAAAGAGGAGAGTTTCTATTAGAAGTTATTACAACAATTAATCGAGACATAACAAACACTAGAAACAGACCAACCTCCGCTATGTGCAATAGACAGGAAGTTTTAAACATCTCAATAACTAGTAGTATCTACGTTAATAGCTTTATCAAAAACTGGAGTGTCTGATGAAGAAAGTTGTTCAGATCACAGACATATCTGCTTTTATGTAACAAAACTTCAGAACGAAAGGATGGTATATTGCAGAACTAAAAGAAATGATTGAGATTCTTTTAAGACAGACCTTAACCAAAATCTTCAGAGGGTTAAATAATAGTAATGTTCAAGACAGATATTGTCTCAAAGTTGTCGTGGAACAAATAGAGGAGGCCATCGTCACAGCCTACAACGAAAAGTGCCTTCAAATAGAAAGAGACGCAAGCAACACAGTTTGTTGGTACCAAAACCACTCTAAAAAGGGAAAAACAGTACGCAGACTGTTCAACAAACCAAAAACAGCAGGAACGTGGAAGGAAAGGCACTGTGAAAAGAATAATAATACTCCCATTTGAGCCAGACTTTCAAAGAGAAAATTGGAAAACATTTTGACTTTGGAAATAAGATAATGGCGGGGAGGGTTCACTTTCCAATTTAAGGATTAAAAGTTCAGGACATTTAATAAGCATTACTTCTAAGGGCGGCCTAGAATTTCCTAGAAGTGGCCGAGCAATCCCTAGTTTCCCTTTGGCTACGGGCCTGTCATATGCTTACTTTAAAGGAGGATGATGTAAGAAAAGGTTTAATGTACGTAAAATTAATTGTGATTGACAGGATACCTTTGTGATCTAAGTATTTAAATACAATTCCGTTATAAGTTGCGCTTTAGACCGATCGACTAGAATTCTGCTTTATCCCGTTATAAGTGAATTTACCAAAGTTGATTTCATCTTCAATGATAGCAGTTGTATCGTATATGGGTCAAAAATAATCGATTTTCATGCCATGAAAAAACAAATTAAAAAACTTTTAGAAAAAGAGTCATTTTTAAATATGTTAATGCAGGGAGAGTCACAAAAAGATATGATTTTCCCATCTTCCAGGTTATTGTTTAGTGAAAAAACAAATAATATTTTAATTTTTACTATCACGGAGAGGAGGCAGATGTCACGAAGCTGATAGTTTTACCATGTTATTGAAATAAATAAGTTAAAAGACTAAAATAATAAGTCTTAGTAAAAAAGTATTTGTTTTTATACAAATGT
>VTPC01008808.1:8830-22610 GCA_011009095.1 Ignelater luminosus | reverse complement strand
TGGCAAAGAAAAGAAAATAAGACATAGTTGGCCTGAATACACTGTGCCTACAAGAAGTTATTAATTAAGACGTCAGTTAGGAATTCGTAGATGCCCACATTTAATTTATTTCTTTATTTTATGGTTTTTTTTAGTTCATTAACATTTAAGATTTATATTAAACTGTAGAAAACCAAAAACGCATCTAAAGTTTCAAGTAGGTACTTGTTAAAATTTTCCACTTCAATAATGAAATAAAAACTCATTAGCAACTCTACTATACAATATTCAAATTACCAAAGAATCCCACTTTTTAAGAGTTTCACGTTTCCTCTTAATTGCGTTCATTGGTTTATTCATCGAATCAGAGAATGAAATTTTCAACAACTAGAGTATCATAATGAATTTCAATGTATTTTAAGACAAATAATCTAAGGTAGAAAATTACTGTTTGGTTGCTGAAAATATAAGACATAATACATTCTAGTATGTAAATCATATTAGAACACATTTTAACTGAAATGTTATCCGTGTACATATGAACTTGCGCAATTACTTTAAAAGCATACTTGTACCATTATAGAAAGCGACAGTTAATTTAATTTCTAATAAATAAGTATTAACATGCGCTGTATTTTCATCTGTTTTGGACATGAAGTAATGCATTTAAAACAGTTTACATAAAAGAAACAAAGAGAAAATAGGAATTAGAAATTAAATTAGGTACATTCTTTCTCTTTATTGATTATGTTTATTCAAATTTAAATTCTCAATTATTTAAAAATTCAAAATCAAAACACTGTAGGTTACATGCTTCAGAAACTGTTCAAGCCTTAAAAGATCTTCCTTTGAAGAAGTTTACATCTAAATCTAAATTGCACCTAAACTACGACCTTTAGTCTTCTCCAGCATATACCAATAATTTCCTCCACGAACAACACTAAATCAAAAATCTTCTAGTTAATCATAGATTTCGTAGCTTGACAATCTCTTTCTAATCTTCAGCGTTTTTATCTTCCACTTCTTGTGGTTGTCAATCCATCTTTTCCTTAGATTTTCTGTTTTCTTTCTTTTTTCCAGTATCTTTCCTTTTCTTATTGTTGATTCCCTATTATATTTCGACACCTCGTTGTGCGTTCTTTTTCCTTAGCCCATCGTTGTACTTTTGTCACAAAATATCTTCATTATTTTCTTTTTTCATTTCCACTGTATTTTGCTTTCTCTTGTTTAACACTCACGTATATTTAGTGGTGTTGGTCGGATTATTATTCTGTACATACCCAATTTTATGTTACGCAACATATTTTTATTGACTAAATTTTATTATTCTCTATTACTACGAGGCTTGCTGGAAGAACGCAGATACAATATAGTAAATAGCTCTATTGTTTCTCAAATTATTTCCCTTAGCATCAATACACTTTTTCATAGGCTCAAACCAATTTTCAAACCATTTTTTTCTATCTAAAGCCAGTACCTCAGAAACCAGTTGCCTAAATGCCTCAACGGCTGCCACCACGCATCTTGTTTTTGATTTTGAACAGAAAGAAGTCATTTGGTGCTAGATCAGGCGAATACGGACAACGTGACATCAGTTTCACTTTTTCTCTGGCTAAAAAGTCGACAGTTTGTGAAGCTGTGTGGGCACTTGCATTGTCAAGGTAAAGAAGGATGCGACGATTCAGATCGTTTTCTCTGATTTCACCGATGGCTTCCGGCAAACAAATTGTTGTGTACCAATCAGCGTTCACAGTTTTTCGATCCTGTAAGGCTATGGTTGCCACATGTCCAGAAATACGACAGAAACAAGCAATCATTTGCTTTGCAACACTGCGTGAACAAACAACCTTTGTGGGTTTCGACTCACCTCGAAACATCTAAACAGTGGATTCTTGTTTAGTTTCCGGCTCGTATGTGTATATCCAATTTCGTCACCAGTAACAATGTCGTACATGTCGATGCATTGTTTGGAAGTTAAGTTGCTTCGAAAATCGTAAAAAATCATTGCTCGAAAATGTTCACGTGAGAGTTCAAGTTTTTTACAAAATTACTTTGGTAATTGTTCAATATAGCTACATCTAGCCAAACGACGTTTTGAGAGCAAATGTTTTGATATCAGCAAATAGAGAATTACTCACAGAATAGAATTAGGTGGCCGGAGGTAAAGAAAATTAATCCACTCTTGGTGAAACCGACGAAAACCAAACACGATTTTTAAGCACATCTGAGGTTATGTTGCACGATATAAACAATGAAGTTGGCAACTAAATCAGCTGCTGCACACACTACCATCCCCCTACTGCAACATGACCCACGTAGAAGAATTTCATCCCAATCTTGGGGGAGGGGGAAGCGAGGGTGTGGTTAGGTTAGAAACAATTAAACATTTATTTTTTAATGAATTCCATCCCAATCTTGCGGGGGCCAAATTGAAGAATGAATTCGCCTATGATTGCGCAGGGTCACCTAGTTCTCCAGGTGATTTGGGGAAATTGGGTTGTGGTACTGTCGGTGTTTTTTGATTTTCTAAATGGATATACATGCATCGGTAAGGTTAGATTCTTTCTGTATAACTTTAATTCTAGGGGTAGCTGTATCGAACTGTTACCATTACTTTTTCCAATGCACTATGTAAACAGAACTGGTTAGCTTGGATACAAACTGCCGACTACATTATAGGTTAGAAGTGATAAATGTTTCGAATTTGACAGCGGCTGAAACCAACGAAAGTACCTGATTGTAGAAATCTTTTCAGCAAGCCTCGTGTAGAAACGAATTCTAATGATCAGGCTAATTTTAATTGCACAACAAGATACGAATACAGTTGAATGCCTCTAAGTCCCTTATGACCACTTTAAGTCGTACAGTGTTTTTCCTTTCAGAAAGCCTACTTTTTCCCTCACGCAGAACTGAATATTGAATATAGAGATAGCATCATTATACGTAGGAATATCCAAAAGCTATTACTAAGAATAGTAACAGGATGTACTTTCTAAAATTATTCTCAACAACTCAGTGTTTCATAAAAGCGTGGTACATAGAGCTTAGGTTTTCTTAAATTAAACACTGTATATTTTTTTATTTTTTTATTCTTCGTGCAATGCTAATTATAGCGATAATAAGAGCACAGACTAAACAACTAAGCACAAACATTATTGAATATAACGAGTCACCATGCTATAATTAATAAACATTTGGTTTCTAAAACCTTGCAATAACAAACATCAATCTTTAATCTGTAGAAATGACTATTAAAATTTCAACTACATAATTAAGATTAAGAAACGGGAGACACAATTTTGTTCAATTTTTTACTGGAACACCTTGTGTATATATATATATCTTGTTCTACATCAATTGCGGACTTCAACAATATAGCATTATGCAGGTCTAAACTAAACTGTTTTGATTTTATTTAGTTATTTGTTGTAAAATACTATCAAACTTTTCAATTGATCTTGGTGCAATTAAGGAGGTTTGCAAATCTTCAACTTTAATGAGGCAAAGCTAAATATTTGATCTTTGGAAATGTCTACTGAGTTTTCAGCTATAAAAATTTTTGCCACAGAGCGATGGACAAGAGTAAAACGTAATTTCGCCAACTTTTTTAAGTTTAGTAATTGCTGGTCACAGACGTATAGTTAGTTTTATAGGATCTACACTTAGTAATTTTGTCGTTACTCGACTATTTGTTGTGAAATACCATTAAAGTTTGCAGTTGGCTCGGTATAATTGAAAAACCTTTTCTTTTGCTGTCATGGAAGAATAAAATTAAGTTTTTGGTAACTATGAACACTCATCAAGAGATAGCCATTCTCTTTCACTATACAGGAAGAGGGTTGCTCGTATATTGCTTGCATCTAATCACAGTAAATACGATATGTGTTAATTAGAATTGCATAGTCATCAGCAAGAAAATCATTCGTCGTGCATTCAATGTCTTTGATATCAAAAATAAGAAATGCCATCCCATATAAATAAGGACGATGATTGTTTAAATCTTGGTAGGCATCTATAATTGTAAAATACTTAATTTTATCTTCTGGATCAAAAACAAACGGACACTGTATGGTAATTTAATTCAATGTATTCTAGTTAAAGCTATTTTTATTTGAAGGACTCTATAATTTAGGTAAGTTGAAGTGCCGGTGCATTTCTTTTCTTATGATTATTAATTACTATTTAATGTTTTTTATTTATTGTACGGATTGGAGGATTTCAAGATTTAAGTTCCTGGTTACAGTCGTCGGTATCCCAAAACTGTGTTTAATTAATAATACTTCTTAAATCCAAAATGTATCTACTACCTTGAAGATTGTGTTTTAGATATCTTGAAGGTGAGATATGTAGCAGTATAGAGTATCGTATTAAGTCAACCCAACTAACGAAGTGACTTGAGAATGTTTACTACAAGTGCTAAAGTTTACTATTAAATTCCACTGAAAAGTATATTCGGTTCGTTATTTAATGGAGCAAGTAAGTTGATATTGTGTTTATGATAATTATAATTAACTTTATTAACGCGATGACTGGTGAATATTAACAACGTCTGTTTATCTTATGGCTTTGGTTAGTCCATAGACAGTCCATTCTGAATACTTGCTTAGAAGATGTCAACAAACGTCAAAACGATTTAAAATGATCAACAATTACAAACAAAATAGTTCCGAATACTAAATACTTACTTAATTTCTTTAACTTCATCTATTTTAGGTCTACATGCACTTATTAAAGAACCAAAAATTACACAATGACTAAAAAAGTTATGAATAGTTAGAATGTCGTAAGTAGACGTAGTATGATTTTACTGCATGATAGTAGTAGTAGTAGTAGTAGGTTGCAACTCATTATTATAAGCATTATTTCTCTGAAAGGTTCTTAAAGATGATATAAATAGAAATCGCCCGGAAGAGATTTCTTTTAAGAACTTCCCTAAAGGACGCTGAAAATTACATTATATTTCCACACTTAGCACAGGCACACGTAAAAGGCGCGATTTTTGTTATTTTTACGGTTTCTTCATAGGACTACTTTTAATGCTGAGATAACGCATTTTACACATACAGAAATTGAAAATTGCACTGTAAGAAAAGTTTTGTTAAAATCAGCAAAAATGTTGTTCCAAGCAGTCCACAATTTTTTAGTTGTTATAAAATAACGTTTACCATAGTTGTTAATTTACAGTTGTTAACCGGTACAATCTTGTAAAAATTAACAAATTGTAAAGCTAAATATTTAAAAAAAATTTTACAAGATTGTAGCGGTTAACAACTGTAATCAACAACTATGATAATTGTTATTTTATAACAATTAAAAATTGCGAACTGTTTGGACACAACTTTTCTTGCAGTGTACTGTTTTGAAAAGAATAAAGATTTTAAGTTCGGAGCAGTAAGAAAACTAACAGGTATTAAATGAAAAAGTTCGAGAACTTTAGGAAATTTTTTCACAAGGAACGTCTTGATTCAGTTAAATTTTATAGTAAGAAGTTTCTCAAGTTGAATAAAAACATAAAATGTCGGCATTTTTCTGAATGCCACAAAACACGTCTACATATAATTGCATTTCAATTTTAAACTTGTTTGTAAATAGAGAAATTATTTCAGTAAATAACTTAACTTTATTATCGCTGTCTCTCCTACGGATTTTTGATATGATTTTTTAGCACAGAATTAATTTAGCAACGCACTTTTTATTTATATTTGTATGTGTCTTTTAACATTGCTTTTGTTTCATTAGCTTGTTTCTTTTAGCGTTCTAATTAAATTTTCTATGAGGTTTTGCTGGTTTTGTTCGAACAACTTTTTATTTCTAATATCATTGTTTTCATCTCAAAAAGATAAACTTTCTTTAAATAGTTTAGGTGTGTTCTTTTCAAACCACAGAAATTGGTGACAGCAGAGATTTTCTTTGTCTTCCCTTAAAATTCAAGATACCTAATATTTTCATAACTTGATAGTTTTGTTATCGTAATATGAAGAAACGCAAACAAGACTCAGAATTAATAGTTTTGCTTTACTAATTATTATGCATAAAGTGCAATTTTCACCAATATAAAGCAAACAATAAAAACGCAAAAGGAAAAAGCAAGCTGCGTAAATCAAGAATTACAGTTTTGCGGTTGTTGTTGAATAGAAGCATAAATAGTACTTGTGGTTCCTCCGAAACGAAATTGTTTCCAACAATTAAACTTTATACTTACGTACGTTAGAAATTAACGCAGTACCTAAATGAATATTGTTATTTAAATTTGTATAATTAGCATAGCATTTTCAGTTTAGCAAGTTTCAAAAATATAAACAAGAAGTACGGGATCTTAAATTTACGGATTATAATTTTCTAGTTACATAATCCCAGGATGAGAAAAATTGCTCAACATCCGTTATCTCAAGAAACTAAAGTTGATTACATAGAACATACTTACAAAAGTAGGGCAACGATAATTTTCCTTTTCTATAACAAAAAACTAGCTAAACGTAAGGTAAAAAAAGGATAAAAACATTTTCTTAGAAAAAGCTTGAGAAGATTCAAAGGAGGCCTTTTAAGTCAGAATAATGAAGTAACAATTTGTAGTAATATTAATGTTCCATGATCTTATAAACTATCTAATTACATATATTTACAGATACAAACTTCTTAAATTTAATTCTTCCATTAAACGCTAGTACGTGTTATATTATACAACTGACGCTTTTTAGCGTTGTTTTCTTACGGATATAAAGTTTGTTATGACTAGATTAAGTATACCTAACATCTAAATGTAAAACGTATGCTAAGGATTTGAAATATCTTTACATACATAATGTATTTAATTACGCATATAATAACAATAATAATAATAATAATAATCGCATTTTTTGCTGGGAGGGTATCAGCCAGTGGCTGTTGTTAACTTCAAACACTCAACTTCTACTTTTTTGTTTAAATAAAAATAACTAACAGTTCATAGTCAAATTACAAGTAACGCAAGCATCAGAACAATAGGTAGAAATAAATAAGACTGTTAAAGACAATAGAGAAGGCAGTGTGAATCATCAAAATCCACACGAATGTATGTCGCCATAGGCGTATCACAAACAAAACAAGACAGAAGAGCAAACTGCAAACACATGTGCAACCAAACGACGTCAATATAATGTCTAGCACATCCCGATTTGCAAAATGAACTCGACCGAACAGTTTTGTGTTTCTGCGCTGATGAGTCACACTGCCTTCTCTATCTGATACATATCGTACTAATTGTTATGACAAAAAAAGTATATCAAAGAAACTGCAAATGTATAGCAGTAATAATCTGATAAACTGATAATACTTATTCCAAGTCAATTTGGGTTGCCTAAACTAGTAACTTCGTATTCAACAGCAACTTAAGTACTCTAGATTGTATTACAAAGAAAGGTCGAAGAAACTTGATATGGTGCCCATTTTCATGAAAAAGTCAAAAGATTTGTATAGAAGAAGATGTACAATAGCTTTGAGATGTTTTATATCAGAGTGTTAATTTTATAGAAAAACATCCAATAAAATTCGTGTAAGCACTAACATATCTCCAGACGATCGTTTAGTTCTTGTTTGGACTCATCAGTGGAGGATAATGAAAGTATTTTTGTAAATACATGAATTAAATACTAAACTTGAAAAACTTTTTATTAGTTCCTGTGTCACTAATTACACTGTGCTAGTTCAGAAATCTGACAAGCTGGGCACCCGACTGGAAAACCTAATTCGAGCATGCTGAATTCAATGGTGCTAGCCGTTGTTCTAGGTTGGCGCTTTTTTCAAAAGATTTTAGGTTAGAAGGTTATAAGCCTAAGGATACCAAAAACACGTTATTTTTGTCATTTTTTACCATTTATTGAATTTAAATCAATGGAAATCGATCAGATATTAATCGTTTCAATAACACTACATCAAATAGAAACTAGTTGTGAAAAAATAATTGATTTGGCCGATTACAATTACGATATGGAAGTTCTGATGTTAGGATATTATGGTACATCGCCTGAAACTATCGCAGCGGTAATCAATTCTGTTAGCAAAGAATTTGAAACAAGTAGACGTTTTGGCACCAGATGTTTGGATATACGGAGCAATCAATCGTCATCGTCATTTTACGAATTTTTTCAGATCTATTGAGAATACTTCACTCGCTGTCTGCATTGATATCCGTGGTTTGATTTCAACAATGCACCATGAATATAAACCCGAAGATTGGCGATTGTTTATCAATTCCTCCAAAAGGAGTTTCAAGGTAGTTCCTCTCCACGCAACCAATTCAAAAAATTCCGTTCCGATCGCATTGAGCACTGTCACGAAGGAAACTTATGCATCATTGAAAAATATCATCGAGGATGTGAAATACAATGAGCATAAGTGGAAATTTGTGCCGATTTGAAAGTGATAACGCTTTTGAGAGGAATTCAAACTGGATACACCAAAAATATGTGCTTCATCTGCTTATGGGATACCCGTTTTGCTGGCGATCAATATGAAGAACGCAACTGACCTCTATGTGCAATTGCAATGACAATATTATTAAAACTCCACTTGTGCCAACCAAAAAAGTACTGCTACCACTACTTCACATCAAACTAGGAATTGTTAAAACTTTCATAAAAGTATTGAATCCCGTAGTAAATGCATTCAACGAATTGCGTCGCATTTTTTCACGGTTAAGTGGGATGAAAATAAAAGAAGGTAAATACTTGATCAAATGAAATTTCATTTGATATCATGATTATTTTACAGAAATACTTAATGGACCGGACATTCGTCGTTTGATGAAGGATCAAGCATTTTAAAATGCACTCAGTGATTTGGAGCTTGTGGCATGGGATTGTGAGAAAGTGGTCATTGAGAATGTTCTCGGAATTTATTGATCCGAGAATTTTTATTGAAGAAACGCCTACCGCTTTCCACTAAATAAACTTCGAATGTCATTAAAGATTCATTTCTTGCACTGTCATGTACAGAAATTCGCTGAACAATCACCAGCTAAATCTGATGACCATAGCGAGCGTTTCCATTAAGTGACTGCAAGGCTTGCACATTGGTACAGTGGAAAGAAACTATATGCTGTATTAGACTCTATTTGTTGGAATTTATAAGACCAAGCAGACGATACAGAAGAATCAGGAAATGATGATGGAGAACATTGAAAAAAATGTCAATTTTTTGTGAACAAATGATAGACAATCGTGTTGTAATTGGCCAAATCAATTATTTTTTAAAAAATGGTTTTTAATTAATGTAATGTTATTGAAACGATCAATACCTAATCGATTTAATTCCAATAAATGGTAAAAAATGACAAAAATAACGTGTTTTGGGGTCCTTGGGCCTATAAGCTTCGAACCTCAAATATCTTGAAAAAAAGCGCCTACCTAGAACAACGGCTAGCACCATTGAATTTAGCATACTCGAATTAGGTTTTCTAGCCGAGTGCCCAGCTTGTCACAAAGAAAAGTTGCCCATTCTAGCACAGTATTATCATTTGATAATTATATCTGAAACATGAATATAAGATAATATATCTAATGCTAAATTATTTAGCAATGATTATAGTTTATTTAAAAACGATCGAAATTTAATAAAATCAGATAAAATTTAGTGATGGAGTATTAATTGCAGTTAAAAATGACTACCAAACGGTAGTAAGTTTTTTATCTCGGGATTTCTATGAAATTTTGTGTCAAGATAAGGTAAATCACGCAAATACTTTAAACATACCATAATAATTCTCTGTATTTCCAATACTGTGCCTACTGACTATGAAAGCATTTGTAATTATTTAGCTCAGTTGCTCTACTATCTCGGCGGTGCAGGGGCGGTAGTGGCCATGTTGCTTATCAGAGTTTGCAAGCTGTTACAAAAGATTTAATCAACTTCGATAGTTTTATAGGTTTATAATACTGCATTAAATAAAAATCGGCGTTTATTAGATTTGGTACCAGAAAATGTGGCAGTTTAGGTTCACCAGGATTATCATCCCTTTGTTCCAACAAATGTTTACCATTCGACTTTGGGCTGCCAAATAGCTCTGAAATCAACAAAATCATATTGCTGTTCCCCAGAATCAGACACTGCATACGACTTTAGAAAAAGTAACTATTAATTCCTATACCAATTAATGTTAAGTGTAAAAAAGTGAAATTTTCCTTAAGAACTTGATTTTATCAAAGTTGTTATGTCAGTATTCTGCAATAAACTGTTTACTATTATGGGGAGCTGCTGTCCTAAAATTAAAAAACAAAAATATGAGTCCCGTTTCATATACCAGAGAAAGCTAAAACCAGTGCTTTAAAACACATTGAAAATGAGGCAAATATGAGAAACGCAGTGCAAGAAGTTCTTACCATGAATGCATCTATAAGAATAGCAGCCAAGAGGTTTGCAGTCAATTGCTCGGCTCTTCATCAAAGGATTAAGAAATATAAAAATCTAAACAAAAATGAAAAATATTGACCGATGAAAAAGAAGACCTTTTAGTTAAGTACTTAGTAGATGCATCGCAAATGTGTTATGGATTAACATTAAAAGATACTGCTGCATTATATGCCGTAGCATTGTGGAAAGAAAACCAATGTGCAGGTATTATATGGATTTATTTATTTCGACAAAGACATAATAATATAAGTCTACGAACACCAGAAGCTAAAAATCTAGATCGTGCTACTAATTTTAATAAAACACATGTAACCTTTTTCTTGAAGAACCTAAAAGAAGTGATAGAAAAGCACAACTTGACTGCTCTTCAAATATACAACTACGACGAGACAGGTGTCACAAATGTGCACAAGCCTCCTAAAATATTAGCACCTAAACATCAGAAACGAGTTGGTAAAGTAATCAGTGCAAAAAGAGGTGTGTTGGTTACTATGTGTGTTGCCATATGTGCTAATGGCACATTCGTGCCACCATTATTTATATTTCTAGGAAAAATTTCAAAGTGCATATGTTAACTGGTGCACCAACCGGTTCATCAGGTGCTGCCTACCCAACAGTTTGGATGACGGAAGATAACTTTTTAGAATTCATAAACCATTTGATTAAGATTGTACCCTGTTGATTAGAAAATTAAATTCTCTTAATTCTTGACAATCACGAAACTCATTATGATGTAAGGGTTTTAAGGTTGTGCGAGGAAAATAGCATTATACTATTAACGCTACCACCTCATTGTAGCCATAAAATGCAGCTCTTAGACCTTAGCTGTTTTGGGCCTTTTAAAGGATATTATAATAAAGCTGCTGATGAGTGGATGCTTAATCATCCCGGTACGCTTATGTCAATATATGGCATAGCCAGTGTTACAGGACAAGCATTTCCATCAGCTTTTACACCAACCAATATAACGAAAGGCTTTGAAAAGTTTGGAATTTATCCTTATAACTTATATTTCAAGATTCTGACTTTTTGTCTTCTTATGTGTCGGACAGGATAGAAGTGCCAAACATAGAAACCGATACTTTTGTCCAAAACAAAGGCACAAAGGTGATTTTTGATATTAATGCACCTAGCACTAGTAAAAGTGGATGTAGTAAGAAAATAGTAAGCCCCGAAGTAGTAAGACCGCATTTGAGAGCCTCACCAAGAAAAATATCCAAGACAAGCAAAAGAAAAATAAAATCCACTGTGCTAACTGATACGCCCAATAAAGAAGAATTGGAGTTGGTACATGAGAAGAGGATAACTAAAAAAGACTAAAACAGCAAAGAATACAAAAAGCAAAAAGCAAATTAGCGATTGAGAAATCTAGTTCCAAAGAATGTGACGAAGAACTGAATAAAATATGTAACGATTCTTTAAATAGCGAAGGTTTCGAAGATAACGCTGACTGCATTGAAGATAGTATTATTTTGAACGGAGATTTTGTGCTAGTAAAAAATAGTACCAAGAAAACAGAAAGATTTTACGTCGGAAAAGTAGAAAGAAAGGATAGTGTTGACTACCACATAACATTCTTAAAGCGAGGGCTGCAGTGGTCTTTTTTATCCCCAGAAGAAGGATGAGGATATGATTGGTGATAACAATATCGAAACGAAAAAAATGATATATTACTCAAATATGGCGAATCCTGGAGAGATTACAAAGCCGCTGTCTTACTTTATGCACATCGGTATCCAGATAGAAGAGCTCCAAGTAATCATGTGTTTAGAAAGTTAGAAGCCCATTTAAGAATTTAAGAAACATAAAGTAAAGATTCGTACAATGACTACTGTAGATAGAACTTCCAAGAACACTAGGAATTATTCAGTATTCAATATTCTGCAAGCCAATCGTTATCATACACATTATGTTTCAATGGTACAACACTTTACTAATAATGATTTTATGTTGCGTGCCGTTTAGAGTTTTGTAACTTTCTAAGAACTAAGTTGAACGATAACTCAAGTTTCTAACACACATTTTATTTTCTGATGAGGCTACATTTACAAATAATGGTAGCATGGACTCCCACTACTATTCTCAAGTAAATCCAAATTAGATAAACAAATCGCATTCTCAGAGGATGTTTAAAGTTAATGCGTGGTGTGGCATTATTGAAAACCATGTTGCAGGTCCTCATTTCTTTGAAGGAATCTTGAATGGAGCAATATGTTTAGATTTTTTAATCTGCTCTCTACCTAAACTCTTGAAGATAGCACCTTTCGATATAAAACGCAGAATGTGGTTGCAGTATGATGGCGTTCCACCTCATCATCACAGAGATGTAAGAGATTACCTAAAAAGAACCTTCAAGTACAGAATTATTACTGAAGGCGCTCGACCTGCATGGCCCCCTAGCAGGCCTGACATGAGTCCGTTGAATTTTTTTCTGTGGGGGAAAGTGAAAAATGGATTTTACGAATCTCCTATTAAAATTGAAGAACAATTACATGAAAGAATTACCGCATCATGCCGATATGTTACTCCGAAAGTTTTAGTTCGCATTCGACGCAGTTTTGTCAGAAGACTTACTCGATGTGAAGAAAATAATAGAAGGCACTTTGAGCATTTGTTATAATTATTCTTGATGTTATTTTTGCATTTATTTTGTATTTTCTTGATATTAAACTGAACTTGAATTATCCTGTATTTTCAACGAACTCAGATAGTCGTTACTGAATTTGCGAAGTCTGTCTGTCTGTCCACATTTTTTTAAGATTTTTGAGATTTCTACTTTAGATTTAGATTCTACATCAAAAACTAAACACCCCGTGGTGCTTTCGTTTTTTAATATCTTTTTGTGAACATAGTCAAAATGGCCGCCGAAGTTTGAAAAAAAGTAACAAAACGGAGTTCGTTGTGGTTATGCTTTGCATTCCCAGATGTTTATTGATACATTTTGGATTGTGTCTGTCAAGATCTGTTGTTTTTTAAAAATTTAATACTAAACAAAGCGTCATCTGGAATTCATTTGTTTGTATAATGTGTTGTCTGTTTTAAACACTTCAGACAAAAACACTTAAAATGGGCACTCTGTATGTACCCAACCAGGGGTAAAGAAAACAAATCTATTAAAAATTCCCTACTATGGGAAAAATACCAGTCAGAAATCATTTTTATATAGTTAGAAATTCGAAATTTATATAACAGTGACAATTTTAAGGCAGTATTTAGAAACGTTTTTTGGCAATAATAGCGTATTAGCTAGAGTTAAGAAAGCGCAGTTACGCGTTGGTGGACAAAAGCCCATAAAACAAAACTGTTAGAAACTTTAGGTAAGAAAGTATTTCCAGAACGGTTATTTATCAAACTAATGTACTATGTGGTGTACTTTGTTTTTATACTTAAAACCCATTGCCCACAAAAACTATCT
>VTPC01008807.1:37237-55028 GCA_011009095.1 Ignelater luminosus | reverse complement strand
CCCCCGAATCCTCCACCTAATCCTCCATGGCCTAAATCAAGATCACCTCCTCCAAAACCACCATGGCCGAGTTCGATTCCACCGTGGCCGAAACTATCCAAACCACCGCCGCTTCCATATCCTAGGTCGAGTAATCCACGTTTTTCATGTTTTTTGTCTTCCGCTGACTTCTTCTCTTCTGCAGGATATGCAGATGCGAGAACTAAGCCGACGAAAAACAAAACTGTGCAAATCTAAAATAAAAATGCATTAATGAATGTTATTTTGATAATTAATAAAATTAAATAATTACTTACTTGAAGCTTCATATTTCTACCGGAAGGGTGGCTGAACAACGACTGTTAACATTGAGCGTGCTGCACGCGGTATTTATACCTCCCATCGTGATTTTAATTAAATTCGTTTGTTTGCTGTCTGTGGTCAGTGAACGTACCTGTTTAATTAATACTTCTAATGTTAAATTATTTTATGCGATTGCATTAAATAAATTATTTATAAAATGATGCAGATGGAATATTATAAAATAGACACATGAAAGGAAGCATTTAAAAAATTTTATTTTTTATGTTCTAGAGAAAACAAGCAATCTGACATTTTTGATCTACGTACATCAATAATATTACGTGAAAATCAGCAGTAGCAGCTGTTGCATGTTTACATAAATTAATATCATTATTATTGCACTAGAAATGTGGTCATAAAGTTCAAAATAATTTCACTTATAGTGTTTTGTAAAAGAAGATCTTTTGGGATGTTTGCTGCGTAAGAATATGGACGATTTGCTCAAGATAGTTGACCGTTTTTAAAAGTTTTGTGCGACAGAACGTAGATAGTTTGTAGAATTATTGAGAAATACAAGTGAGGACACTTTAAATGTCAGACTGATCAAGACTGAAAAGACATGAAAAGTCTTGGGGTATCTACGATAAATGTTGAATAGATTTTAATTTCTTTATTATCTTTTAGAGAGACTGATATCCACTTACTGATTAATGATTGTCTGATACTAAACCAATGCTTCTCTTTTTAGAAAAACCTACTGTTGTTAAGTTATTAATGTTTTTGGACAATACTCAATTTTTCGTGCAGTTCCTTTTTTAATAATTTCATTGGTAATATTATTTGACCAAAAGTAACTACTCAGTGACTATAAAGAAATCTCAGGAAATACTTATCTGTGTATATTTTATTCTTTGTGGATTATTACTGACCACACAAAAGAGTCTATAACACTAAGTTTATAAGTACAACTGCACTGATAGTTCCATTGAAATATTTTTCCAGGTGTAGACATATATTTAGAAAAACAGCACAACGATCTACTGGATAAGGATAAGGAAATGATAGTGGATCATGCAGGAACTGATTTAAAGATGCCTACTAAGTAGCTACTACAAAAAAGATATATAGTTACTATTTCAACCAAGAAAGGTAGAAATGATATGGTATAAATTTTTTTACAAGGTTTTGTAGTGTGTAATACCAAAGGGGAAATAGAACACCAGCTAGAGCAAGAACATTCACAGAGAAAACAGTCAAGTAGGAGGGCTGTACTATTTGTAGTAGGGTCGTGCTAAGGTTTCTGCTGGGACAAAGCGCTTGGGGAATAAGTGAATAAGCCTTTCTATATTAGATGTGTACAATTGTACATCCTGCTACCTAGTGCTATACAAGTTCTGTAGAAACATTATACAATCGATTTTTATCGTTTGAGGTCTTTTTTCTTGTTGTGCTTTAGGTACAATCTTGTGGAAATTACCATTATTTCTTTATTTCTGTATTTGCACTTTTCCTAACTTTAAATACCATCCCACACAGCATAATTAACTTGCAACAATCTTGCTACAAGCTTGATAGAATAAGTGTACAGAGTTGCTGCAAACTAGTTATGTTAAGTAAAAGGCTGCAGCAAGGTTGCGGCAAGCAAACTAATCTCCACCTGACAAACTTGCAAGAAGTTTGCAAATGCAAGGTTGCTGTAAACTTGTGGTGCAAACTTGATGCAGGCTTGTAATGTCAACTTGGACGCAAACTTGTATTGCAAATTTGATGCAAGCATGTTGCTATATGCTTATTGTAATGTAACCTTGCTTAAAAAGATGATGCTTATTTTAAATTTTTGATTTTGACGATTTCGAAATTATCAAATCCTATACTTTTAAATAAAACTTAATATTTTAGAAAGATAAAACTTAATACAGATATTATAACACAAAAAAATTACATTGATTTATTACTAAATACTCCTCTGCACAGAACATTATTCCAACAGCACAACTAAACTAATTAAAATAAGAAAAAAATAACACATAAGAAGTAAAATAGTATACACAATAAAACATATATACAGTAGAAACACAAAAAAAGCAAGAAAGTACAAACAGAAATGTAAATATTATATTAGTATATACACGCTCACTCAACGACTTATATCTACACATAAAAAAATGAAATTGTAAAAATAAATTAAAAAACAAAGAGATATTATACATAAGATTACACAATTTGGGAGAACGAAAATACAGCGAAAACCAACGTAACGTACACTGTGAACACGTGGTTACAAGTGTCAAAGTGAGGTGGATGTGTGAAGCTGACCACATGCAATGTCGACAAAACACGTACTTAGTTTTTGCGCTACCATCTTTAAATGCAATTATTTTCAATTGCTCTGGCAAGGATATAGTAAACTTGCGGCAAGTCTACTTTTTCATTTCTGTAGTTATCGACTTGCAACAAGCTTGCCCAAAGCTTGCAAAATTAGTGCAAGTTTGACAAGTTAAAATCAAGGTGCAGCAAGTTTATAGCAAGCGATAAGGTTGTGTGGGATATAACAGCATATTATAATTTATTATTATAAGCAATCTATAGAGTCCATCACCACTTTGATAAAATTATAGAAAACTTATTTATGCTCAGAATTTTGATTTTTGATATGGTTGGATTTAGAATTGACATGGCATGGTAAAATATTATTTGTAGACTATCCATACAATTTTTGTTTCAGCTGGTTAACAAGAAAAGAAGGGAGAATGAAATTGATTTGCAATTCACTTGGTATTTCAGGATTCCAAGTGGTTTACTACAATAAAATTCCAGGTTTTTCAGCAACTTTTCCATAAATTTCCAGATCATACATTTTACATTTACAGTCTTACGTCTTAGGGCCGACGCACACTGCAGACCTTTTGATCACCCGATAGTTTAGTTGAATCGAATTTCTTATGGGGTTTATAGGGGAGTTCGCACACCTACCGACTAAACTATCAAAAAGGCTGGGCGATTCCCTTTTGATTAAAAAGTTGACCAACTATCGGCCGATTGTGCAATCAGTATGACTTGCTATGGAAATGTGCACACTATTGAACTAAACAGTCGGCCGACAGATGTTACTACCGCACGGCGCATGCGCAGCTGATGATATCTACACACATCAGTCGCAAATCAGTTCCAAACCACCTTTTCTTGGATATATTGTTTTTCTTCAAAATTATTTGATAAAATTAATTTGAATAGTTGAAACACTTTTTAACTGTTCAAAAGTTTTTTTAAAAAATGTCCCTACTTGAGAAAGTGGAAAAGCTAATTGTGGAAGTGGAACAGAGGCTCGCCCTCTATAAAAAGGCATTCTTCTTCTTCTTGCTATAGCAGAAAGTGTTACAAAACGTGACTTTCTTGAAACCGCAGACCTGCAATTTTTCACCGAAACTGGGCTGCCGCTTGTCCAGCATTACTCTGCAGTGTGCGTACGCCTTCCAACTAAACTATTTTGTCTGTGCGAAATTGGTATCGGACTCTGATAACTATCAAACTATCGGCCGATCAAAAAGTCTTCAGTGTGCGGGGATCCTTACAATGCTCAAGTTGTCAAGTCAAATGTTTTGAATCTTTTCCATACATATTTTACAATTGGCTTGATAAATACTCTTTAAAACCGACAATAGAATTCTAGAGCCTTATGGATTAAGGCTCACTTTTATAAGTTTCTCTAGGATGCAACTGTATTTGGCATTTTCATAATTTTATACATGGCAAGATTTCCTACATAAACTTATCTACATACAATTGCTGAAGTAGGCCTAATGAATGAACTAATCCAATTTACATTAAGAGTAGCTGTTTTTAGCCATCGCAGCACTGTGCGTGTACAGGGTGTGTCAGATTGGTTATCATTATGAATTTTCTGATTTAGTACTGGCGATAGTGACAAACGGTTTTCGTGGCCGTAAGCTAATTTTTTATCCTGAACTCAAATGTGAAAACAAAATACGAATATCATGGCCTAATTTTGAAATATCAGCGAAAGATTATTAGCAACTTTTCCTTATATTTTGTTGATTTGAAAAACGTTGCAGTTGCAACGCGGGCGATCGTATTTTGGGGTACATTTAGAAACTACAGAAAATAAATCGCTGAAATTCTGAGTTTGCTAGGTAATTGTGTAAAGCTCTTAATGAAATATTACTTGAATAATAAAGGTGAAAAATATACAAGGTGTGCCAACCTTCTGCGTTCAGAGGGTAACGCCATTATCTACAGAAATATCTAACAATGTTAATAAGAAAAAATATTCAGGACAATCGCCTGTACTTTCTAAAATTATTTTCGACTGCACAGGTTGTTGCATAAAAGTGTGGTTTAGCTTCTCTTAAATGGGACACACTGTTTATCTTGCTGCTTTCTTATTTCTCGTCCAATGCTTATTATAACAATATACTTTATGGTGGTCTAAACCAAACAGTTTTGGCGTTATTTAATTTTTTTCTTATCAAATATAACGAGCCATCCTGATGTAATTCATAAACGTTTAGTTTTAAAAACCTTGCAGTAAACTTCGATTTCTAATCTTTAGAAATCATTATTGAAGCTTTAATTGCAACATTTTTTTGATGCAGGATGATCAAGAAACGAGGAACCTAACTTTATTTTTTCTTTTCTTTAAATAAGACACCCTGTGTATTTATTGTTATATTAGCTGCTGTATTTGTCTCATGGTCCGGCTGGTGTTGCCACTTAGTACAATTTTTCTAGTAAAATGGAATTGTGAGATTTTTACCGCACAACGTAGATGCATCGCACAGCAGAACACGGGAAACGAGTAATTTCAAATAATAAGTGCTTTGGAAGTGTACCACTGCAATTTTACCCTTATCTTTATTTTCCCTGACTTTTCTAGACAAACAACATTTTGTTTTTTGGTGCTTTGAAACGTAACCAAAATGAAAAGATTTCTTTGAAATGTTCCATCTTGTCCATTACCCAATAAACAAAGCAAACCCCCGCAATATCTAAATTAACTTATGGATTTTAAAAACAAAAAATTACTTTTTTTGGTTACTGGCCTGAAAAACCTTCTTTATCCCACTCTAGAACTAGACAAAAAATCGGAGTTAAACTTGAACATCTCGTATATCGAAAATAATTCATTCTTCAAAAGATTGACATTAATTTTCTAAACACACTGTATACTATCGTGTTTGTATAGTTCCGATGAACCATAGTTGTTCCTGAAACTTGAACTGCTTGTGCGTCAGCTTGTAATCAACTAACTGACCCAGTAAATCAGTACAAATGTTTATTTTTTAATATTTGAGAATTATTCAGTGTGTTGTGGAATATTAGAAGATTTCAGTAATGTTAGTTAACAAACTTAATCTTCATAATTTTTAAAAGTATTTAAAAATCATTATGAGTCACGGAAATAAATAGTATAGGTAATTAACGCACTGTTAACCGTAATGGAAATTACTCCTCATACTTCCTCATACTTATATAGCTTAACACATTATAGTTAGCCACGTGTGTAATTAACAAGAAAAAATGCCTTTGCAAGCTATACGTTGCATGTAAGAAAATAATTTAGAAATCGTAAATCTGATTATAGCTCTTAATACGCATATGGCACGATAAACTAGAAACAACTAAGAAAATTCCTTTTTTAGAGACGACTGGGCGTGTAAGAACTTTGATCATGATTCCTTTCAATACTACAAAAATATTGCACTTTCTCGCTTTTTCTTTTTTCCTCTTTAAATACGCATTCAAATATACTGATGTTGGATTTTAAAAATAAACATGACGTTTTCTACTAATTTTTAATTCTTATGATCATAAAAATTGAAAACCTCAAAATTAACAATGCTAGTAAATTATAATACTACAACTTATAATAATTAACACAGTCATTGTTCAGTGGTGGAAATCGAAGCTGCCTCCAAAATCACCATGTCCACCTAATCCACCGCCTAAATCATGTCCTCCTAATCCGCTGCCAAAATCACCATGTCCTTCTAATCCGCTTCCAAAATCACCATGTCCTCCTCCTAATCCACTGCCGAAATCACCATGTCCTCCTAATCCACCTCCGAAACCACCATCGAGACCTCCGAATCCACTGTCGTGACTATCCTTGATAAAGACTGGGACTTTCTTTTTGATGACAACGGGTACTTTGACTGGATAAGGCACTGGTTTATGTACTGGATATGGTACTGGTTTGGGTACTGGCACAGGAACGTGGTGGACAACTGGCACCTTGATAGGAACTTTGACGGGGTATGGGATTTTCTTTACAACTGGGTAGGGTACTGGTTTATCTACTGGCACTGGGTATGGCTTGATTACAGGGACGGGATAAGGTTTATCGACTGGAACTGCAACTTTGTATGGTACTGGAACTGGTACTTTCTTTTCGATTGGTACAGGTACTGGATATGGTTTTGGTACCTTGATGGTTTTGTGAAGAGTGATGTGTTTAATTTCTCCATGTCCTTCAATACCACCACCAAGTCCACCTCCGAATCCTCCACCGAATCCTCCATGACCTAAATCAAGATCACCACCTCCAAGACCGCCGAGACCACCATGGCCGAGCTCGATTCCACCGTGGCCAAAACTATCAAAACCACCGCTACTTCCATATCCTAGGTCGAGCAATCCACGTTTTTCATGTTTTTTGTCTTCGACTGACTTCTTCTCTTCTGCAGGGTATGCAGATACGAGAACTAAGCCGGCGAAAAGCAAAACTGTGCTAGTCTGTAAAAAAAGAGAAAATTATAAATCCTTATAGGAAGAACTCGCACACAAGATTTTTGATTAAATATTTTATATTTTTAGATATTTTATAATCACTTTTTAATTATTTGAAAACTTACTTGGAGCTTCATGTTTCTACCAAAGATGAGCTGAACAACGACTGCTGGTTTACCGTCTGTTAATTTCGTTATTTATACCCGCTGGCAGGTTGCAAATGTGCAATTCGTAATTAGTTAAAATTCGTTTTTATTTACTTTCTATGTTCAGCGAACGTATCTGCTTAATTGGAATGTGTTAGTATAAAATTATTTATTTTTAAATAACTTACATTCAGGATTCCAATAAATAAAATTATCTAATCCTTTTTAAATATTAAAAATTTTTTAGTGAATGTTAAGTTTTAACAATGTTCTTTGTACATTGTAAAATGTGATTATTGTTTTTTAGAACAATGCAAGCTTTTATTTAAGGGACACGAATATATTAAAGTTGTTTGCATCTTTGTTTAAATTAAAAATGTATGAAACAATTTCGGGACTCGGTAGAATTGACATCTGTACCAACAGCATCAATAATTAATTATTCACAGAGACCACGTGCAAATTCTTAAATTATTTGAGCCTTAGCGCACAAATAATAAAAGGGACAACTTACGTCCGCATAAATTTTGTATTGAACCATTTAAAATTTTTGGGACAAGTGACAATTGACACTGAAATTCTAATTCTGAAATCGCCACTGCTAAGTTTAAAGGTTTCATTACCTTTACCGTAGTTCTATAGCTAAGTTGGGTATTAAAATTCCAATACTAAATATTTCATCTCTGTACTTTCGATATACAGGATGGTCCAAGATTCCTCTCTAGTAAGATGATACCTTTATGTTAGGAGATAGAAACAAACACCCTGTGTATTACTTTATTTTTGGATTTCCTATTAAGTTTATAATCATTTTTATTAACCATATGTTTGGTCTAAATTGCGCCGTTTTCGAGATATTTTTATTACTTTGAAAAAATTTACTTTTGCGTTGTTCTAAACAGTTTGAAATATCTCTGGAACGGTTTGATCATCGTGTTAAATACAGGTTGCTCATCAATTGTGTTGCAAATAGCATTGTTAAAGATTACTATGGTCCCATTACGTATCATTGAAAAGGAAGATCTTCAATCATGGATAACCTGATATTTTTAAATAGAACGATATAAAAACTTTTGTATAATCAGAGGCAAAATCTAATTTTCTTTCGTTTTTATTTAATGGTCTTTGGGTCTGTCTGCGGTGGTTTAAGCATTATTTTATAAAAACTCTTAAAAAAAGTAGTTGACAGCTGGTTAATGAAAATGAAGTAATATACAGAGTATTCCATTTGAAAAAATAAAATAAGATACTGCCACAAACAAGTCGAACGCCCTGTATAGTTCAGAATATTTTTAGATTATGCTTCCAGAGGCACTATGTCGCTCTCTGCTCTTAATTTGTTTCTATCTCCTAACATAAACCTATCATCTTACTATAGCAAAATTTTAGACCACCCTGTATAATAACGATGACCCGTATTTCATCGACTATGCCGAATTCGATATTTTACCCTAAAACTATTGAATATTCAGTTATAATTCCTCTAAATGCAGCCCTATGTTTTATTTAGTAACCTGAAGTATACTCTCTGGTACTTATTATATTGCGCAAACAGCAACTATACAACAAGAATAACTAACCAATTCAGTGTTTGAATCTGCAATGTCCAAATTAATAAAAAATAAGAATATATGGCCAATATACAGTTAATACATAATTAGATGAATTTAAAGAAATTCCAAGATTTATCCAAAATGTTAAAAAATTGACCAAAAGGAGGAACTCAAACGATGAACTTGAAAATGAAACCTCGTACACGTATTCAGACACAAAGTAAAGAAAAGCGACTTGAATTTAGCTTAGCAAGGAGTCAGGTCTAGACTCGCTCAATTCCTGACTATAAATCTGGGTATAAGAACCGTAGCAGTACCCTGGAGCTAACATATCAAGGCTAAGTTGTTTTGGTTTATCTGCGTATTTAGTTTGAATTAACTTTTATTAATTAAAGCGTTGTGCAATTGCTTAAAAACGGTACAACAATATTCTTCAGCTGTCACAGAGACTTACGTATTATGTCGTCCTGTTGCTTGGGAAAGATTCGCTGTCCGGTATTATGGTAAGACTAGCTAAGAAGATCATAAACCACAATGAGCTCGTTTTACCCTAGAGTTTCCCAAATATATCTCCGTAAGTAAAATGGATCTGAAATGCGAACAGTATTTTGGAGCTGGCACATAATCAATTTTTCTAACCAATTAGTAAGTTGTTACGCCAGTACTATGTACTTTTAGCAGATTTAGTTAGTGATGTTTTAGGTAGTAGAAATTCAGCATGTTTATTTCCAAATTAAAATTAGTATGGGCTAAAAGAAAAACCTAAACTAAAGATTGCGGTAATACATTGGAAATTAGAAGATATAATTCACAATGGCAGATTATACAAGCTACCCTTGCTCTTCCACTAAACTTTGAATTACCAAAACGGCTATAAGAGGAGTACAATACCTAATTTTATTACTATTCCGTAAGATTTTATACTAAAGATGAAAATGAAGCAGCATGAGGCTGGGTAAACTAATTTTAGAGCTGAAATCAAATCAAAATAATTTAATTCTGACAGTCAAGCTGTTTTATTGTTATATGAGCCAATTCGATCAATTTGGCCCTGGTAGGCACATCTAAGCTAGCACAATTATCTTGTTAATAGTTAAACGCTCCCTGAATTTCTTTTAAAACTATAGGAATCAAAAAGAGTATTGAGGATGCAGGGGATACTTATGTATATTTTAGCAGTATGATAGAAAATAAACGGTCATATAAAGAAGACCTGTGAGCTAGCGAAGTAAGCGTGTCCCTATACCTTAAATTTTAATTATGTAGATCTGTCCGAAATGCATTCTTTCACTATTTGTATAAAATAACTTAATACTTAATAAGTTAAGTTATTTGCAGCAATTTGTAAGAAACTCAGTCATACATCTGGATACCAAAAATAAGATGTAAACAAGTGCTCTCTACTCTCTGTACATGTGCTGCAATCTCATGTCACGTACGGATCGTAGACTTTAGCACAGTAATGTAGAATTTGACAGCACAATGAAATCAAATCTATTTAACTCAGGTTCTTGGCATATAGGGTAAGTGTGGGCTGTTCATTTTTAACACTTTAAAGAAAGTTAATGGAAGGTATGTTAAAGAAAGCAGCCCCAACCACGCTCGTATTTACTTTTTAAAAAAAGTTTAATGGATCGGGTAAAATTTGATCTTAGGCCAACATACAGAGGTATTTCGTTGAGTAGTCCAACCCAACACGTATGGAGGATGAGCGCCAAAAGTAATTTGGCAACTGCACTCGGCGCACCATTGTAGACAGAGCCTAGAGATAGCAGAGTGGAGCAAAGCTCTAGCTTCAACACCAGCATATCATACTTACATCTCTCATTTTCAAACTTCATGTGATTCTTAAAGCAATAAATGTCATAAATGTCCAAAACTCAGAATTTATTCAATAAAGTTTTGCTATTGGGCTGTTTTATTTGTGATCGAGTTGAATGATGATACACGTAAGACGGTGGCTGGAACAGCGTTGGTAACTTCTGAATTAAAGTATCTAAACTATTTATGGTACTTATCTTTCAAATAGAAAATGTACTACATCTCTCTTTACCGATATTAATGCTTCCATATCTGCCGTCTCACTAGCTTAACGTCTGAGCCGGACCTGCTGCTCCAATCTAGATTTCTATATTCTGCACAAGTTTAAGGAGTGGGAGCAACATCTTGTGGCGACAGATCAAGGCCATGTTCTTGTGTTTGTTTTGACTGTTTGGACTATTAGAGCGTCATTTGTTAAAAACGACATATTGAAAATGATGTTTTGGTATATTTACTACAGCAATTCTTTAGAGATTTTGCATAGGAAAGCGTTTTTAGGGGCTGGGACTGTAGGAGTATTCTATAATTTTATAATAGACATTTCAGAAACATCCGGTATATTAAAATGCAGTTTTTGCCATGGTTGTAACCTTAAGGTTAAACATTTGTTCAATTACACAAAAGAAGTTAAAGTTGATTATCTCCACAGAGAGAGGTATCTATCAAATTTGTTGTTGAAAAGTGTTATTACTTAGAAATCTATGATCTGAGATGTTTGAGGCTGTTTTGAAAATGCTATTGCACTATTGGTTATCATCTAAAATAACTATTTGTAAGATTTAATCCGTTCTTGTTGGACAAATATCTGTTCTGAAAAGAACATGTTGCGTCTAGCAATTGGTCGTCACACAAAGGCAGCCACATCTTGCAAATATTTCTAATAATAATCTTGTTAATAGCATTTGATTTGACAGACAGATTACATGAACATAAATATAACTAGGCATGTTTACCTTTATTCAAGTGTTAACAGCTTTTGTAAAACCGTATGAATATCTTTTACTTTCCTTTACAACCTTTTTGAAAACACAAGTCAAGTATTTCTTAATTGTGTAACTTCCGCATGATCTATCACTAACCCGCCATCTTAGAATAATACTTACCATTCGACTGAGAAGATAATTTTGTTAACATTCTAGAGTAGAAATCTAGGATACTGTAATATCCAACATTTAAGAAAAGTAATACAAAATGGATATTTAGCGTGTTTTCGGCAAGAGGCCCTTAAACTTTATTTTGCAAATTTCTAAAAGTTAAACTGATTATAAATTTGCATCAAAATTAGGTGGTTAGTTCAAATTTTACTGCAAGACTTATCATGTAAGAATTTCAAGCTGGTCACAACAAACTTTTGTTATAAATGCCAGTAGCTGACGGAATTTTTCTGGTGGTTTTTACCAAAATTGTATTAAATGCTTTCGTTGCACACATCAGGGTAAAATAAAGTTTATTATAACACTTTAGATAAAAAAGGAAGGTTTTATTTATTTTTATGATCATAAAAACGGAAGTAAAATTAACACTAACAAAAAAGTATAAAGAAGTTGTAAAACGAACAGTGTTAATTAAAGATGAAACAGTCGTTGTTCAGTTAATAGTCTCCGTGACCTCCAAAATCACCATGACCGCCAAAATCTCCATGACCGCCACCTAGTCCACCTCCAAAGCCTCCGTCGAGTCCATCATGACCTCCAAAACTACCATGATCACCAAGTCCGCCAAGACCGCCAAGATCACCATGTCCGCCGAAACCGCCGAGATCTCCTAATCCGCTGTCGTGACTATCCTTGATGAAGATTGGCACTTTCTTTTTGATGACAACGGGAACTTTAACTGGGTAAGGTACTGGTTTATGTACTGGGTAGGGTACTGGTTTAGGTACTGGCACAGGTACTGGGTGAGCAACTGGTACTTTGAAAGGAACCTTAACAGGGTATGGAATCTTCTTTACTACTGGGTATGGTACTGGCTTATCAACTGGCACTGGGTATGGTTTGATAACTGGGACTGGATAGGGTTTGTCTACTGGAACTGCTACTTTATATGGTACTGGTACTGGTACTTTCTTTTCGATTGGTACAGGTACTGGATATGGTTTTGGTACCTTGATGGTTTTGTGAAGGGTGATATGTTTAATTTCTCCATGTTCTTCAAGGCCGCCCCCGTATCCTCCTCCAAATCCTCCACCAAATCCTCCACCAAATCCTCCATGACCTAAACCGAGATCGCCACCTCCAAGACCGCCGAGACCACCATGACCGAGCTCGATGCCACCGTGGCCAAAATCATCCAAACCACCACCGCCTCCATATCCAAGATCAAGTAACCCACGCTTTTCGTGTTTCTTGTCTTCCACAGACTTCTTCTCTTCTGCAGGATATGCAGATACGAGAACTAAGCCGGCGAAAAACCAAGCTGTGCAAATCTGTAATTAAAATTGCTATTAGTGCGAAAATAATTATTTAATATAAAACTTTTACTTACTTGGATCTTCATTTTTCAACCTCAACTGAACAACGACTGCTGACTTGACGGTTGTGGTTTGCAGCTTTTATACTCCCCAGTCTTACAGTGAAATAATTAAAATGAACATGTTAGTTTCGTGCTTTCTATGGCTAGTGAATACCTGTTTTAATTAGAATGTGTTAATATCTAAGAATTCTTATTTAACCATCTGCGTTCGTTTAGCTAATTAATAAAATCAGCCACGGTCACGCTTACAAAATTTTCATTTAACAAAGTTAGATTTTATAAAATAAACAACGCTGGAATACATTAATTTTAACCAAGAATATGAATGGTATGTCAGATTTCGTTGTGATAAATGTTTTATAAGGAAATTACGAAAATGTTCTTGTTTTCTTTTAACATTATACGAAACTATATTGATACATATAAATGTAGTGTACCATAAACAGAAGTGTCATAATATTTGGGATACCTTCTGGGAATTTGTCCCTTTTCTAATTAAACTTCTCATGTGGTGAAACTCGAGTTCCGAATTGTTTAACTGCGTGAAACGTATATGCAACAGTGAACAAAGGAAATAAAGGAGTTACTTCCTTTTGAAATTGATAAATGAGAGTAAGGTTAGGTCCAGGTTCCAATGGAATTTTCTTTCTATATCCAAATATGTTTTTGAATTATACATTCTCTGACTTTTCGACCCTCAAGTGAATTTTCTACGACATCACTTTGTTTTCGTGATATTTCTGAAGATAAAAAGATTTTCATATTTCCTCTATAACACGGTCACGAGGGCTTTTAGATATCAGAAAATATCGCATATTCATTTATTTTAGCCACGAGAACTAGAATTAATTACTCGCAGCATCTGCGTTTTACGCAGTCAGATAAATCATCACAATGCATCTTATTCTACACCAGGACAATCCAGACTACATTGATAACTTAATAAGGGGGTTGTTCTAGCTTATTCCTATTAATTTAGCAACTGCAACATTTAATTCGGCTTTTAGGGTCCGGCGGAGGCAGGGGTTGATGACATGAAGACACGTGCAGTTTGCAAGACGGACAAATCCTAACATCAGTCAGCAGCGCAGGATTGGGGGGGAGTTGGGGAAAACAAGGGTGCATAAAAATTCAGCGTCGAAAACGTGAAACGAATGAGTTATGATAGCGCCTTCTGCATCCATTGGACCGATGCAGTTGTTAACGTCTCGTAGATGCATTTTTATCCTTGGAAACTAAATTGGGCGAATGTCAATGAAAAACTCTAGACCATATTTTTCCACTTTTCCTTTAAATTAGAAGGGAAAGTGACACTTTCTCTTTCTTTTACACTTTTTTGTTTGGCATAGTAATAAATTTGGTTATAAATGTCGCCTGGTCAAGTAAGATAGTAAAGAAGAACGGGGGTGTAACAAAATGACATGTTGGATTAAAGGATCAAACTAATGATATGACAAATCGAAACTTAAGACAGGTCGTTTGTTACGGTGTCACAGGATAAAAATTCCGTTTTGATGATGTTACAGAAAGTCGTAAAATTTTAAAGGCAGGGAAATTTTTTAAGATTTCTCAAATTGTTTTTCCTCGTAAAAGTTTGCCGAGTTTAATAAAAGTATTTTTGTTAGGTTAAAGTAGACATAACTACGGTAATTTTCTGTAAGGTAATAAAATCCCCGACCGCCGGATTTTATACGAAACTAATGAAGGGCAACGCCCGGGGTTTTATCTACGTCTTCGTCTTTAACATGTGGCGTGTTATCATCCATCTTGCTTCATTTCTGCAATTTTCTATCGAAACTCTAGGGAACGAATGACACAGGGTTGCAATGGTGTAGTAGCAGAAAATAAAGTTAAGAGAAAATGCACTGCAAATGGACGCCGCGACTATAAGTAAAGCAGACGCACACGATTCAATGTGCTGGAACTTGACAACACATTGAAATGGAGAACATAAAAAGAAGAGCTGTTTGTATTCAAATTTATCAAAATTGGATTATTTGGGGTCAGCCCTTTCTGTGGTTATTTTGTTTCCTTAATTTAATGAATAGTAAGCGAGAAAAGGGGGTTTAGTTAAATTTTTGTCACTGTTTTAGATATTTCTGCTTTGTACAAAGAAAATGAAACAAGAATTTAATTATTTTAATTAAAATTCTAAAAGATATTTAGTTGTGGAATAAATGGAAGAACAAATCGTAGGAATATTTCCGTATATTTACCATAGAAATTTTTACATAACTTTCTAACATTGTAATGCAGCATAAAACGATGTATTTGAGGTTAGTTGATTTTTAGAGATTTGATTTGTCTCTAAACAAAAGTTTAAGAATGTAATAGGTAGAAGTTTTCTACTTGTTTAAATTTCAAAAATATTCTAAATATGTATATAGTTAGTTGAGTATCGTAAGAACTTAGTGAGAATTTAAAATTTATAGAAGATTCATGAAACTTTTTCGGGGTGTTTGAGAATTTATGATAGTGAACAAACTTTTGGATTTTCACAAAGATTATTTATTCAGATTTTGGTCAATCTGAGAAACTTTGTAGATACTTTTAAGAAACAATTTCGGCAAAACCTAAGTAGGTAGGCAGATACTTCAAAATGAGTTAGTTTTGCTGTAAAAGTTTCCTTTAGAATTGTAAATTAAACCGTAATTTAAAGTTCTTAGAACATTACGAAATGTAGGTAACTACGCAGAACAAAACAATCAGTAGCGCACGTTCATTAATAACTTATTCAACGTATTTTAGATGTTACTTAATGGAATTACATTTAATAATAATTAAAATAATACTGATAGATGAACCAATTAATCTGTCATTGCTGCTTTGCCCAATACAACATATTGCGTGAAAAACTTTCTCTAAAATGTAAGATACTGTAAAGAATTATTCATTAAGCAAATAGAGTTTGTCAAGATTTTCTTCTCAAACTTAATAAAATAAAAGCTTCAGAGAGTTAATAACACCTTACTAGTTGTTAGTGTTAGCCATTAATCGAATCGCAAAAGCACTAACAACACAAAAACAAATAAAAAAAGAAGGCCACTCTTTAACACGAGTGAGAAACCTTTTTAATTTTAAATAATCCTCATTAAATAGAGGTGACGTCACCCTAGTTTAATTATCAACTAGGTTAACAAACAAATAAACATCAAAGGTAGTAACAATTATCAATAAACAAATAGATATTCAGAATACTGAATGCATTTATAATCATGAAACAAGTGGATATCATCGATAGCAACTAATCGTCAATAAAACAAATGGATATCCACAATATTGAATATATTTAATTGTTAAAATAAGTGAATTATAACAATAACCACTAGTTCAATAAAAAAATCAATAATTGTCTGCAAATCGCAAATTAACAACCAAAGTTTCAATTTGTCCTATGAACAAATTTTAAAAACAAATTTTAAAGCAAAACACAGTTTAACTCACAGGTATGTATATCCTGGCTTTATCACATTCCTCTGAGGATCTACATTCAATGCAGTTTAATAAATTTTTGATCGTTGATCCGTACCATTGTATACACCTTTGTGAGGTTATGTATGATATTACCTCTGTTGAATTCTTAGCTTAAATTAATAGAAAATTCAAATTATTCTTGATTTTATATGATAAGCAACAAGATTTTTGCTTGAAGCAACTTCGAGAACATTTAGGGAACTAAACAAAAAATCTCTCTGTTAGGTCCAAAGGCTAAAATAAAAAATTCAGAATTCACGGAAAAACAAACTAACATAATATTTAGTCAGACTCGCTAAAAAAATCTAATTTTTGATTGCGAAATTCTAACTGCAAATATCACAACCACCCTGTTGGTTGTGCAACATCCTTCACAATTTTTTATCTCAGATGAAAACGGAAGAAACGCCTGAGAAGAATGTCCGCCCTTCTAAAATTATACAAATTAAACTGAAGAGAAAACCAATGGCCTAGGATTAATATTTCGCTTTTTTAAATTAAATTAGAATTTCTAAAGAATTATCAACCACAACTAAAATTTTTATACGGGAGAATAACAAATATTCAAGAAAATGTTAAAATCAAACTGTTCAAGGATATTTCATTAGGGGATTCCCCCAAAGACAATAAAATTCGCATTTTCCTATAAAAGATGATTTTAAATAAGAAAAACTTGAAACTATAGATCTCCTAATTCAATTTAATGAATGAACAAATCAAATTTTGAATTCAACAATAAATTATGGAAATTTACTTAGATAAATCGAGAGTATGCATCCACATTATTTCATGACACTCTCGTACCAACTTAGAGTAATGAAATATTGGCGGGATTTCAGAAAATTTAAATAATTTTATGACGACGAGTAACGAACCGTTACATAATCTGTAGGTTAACATAAAGTTAAACATATTTCTGGGAACATGCTTCCTAACCCTAGTTTCAACTAAATAACAAGCTCTGCGTTGACCCGAAGCAACTAATAGGAATCCTTATTCTCCATGCTTATTGGAATTGGGCGTTGACGCTCCTTGAAGACTGAAGTATTCAACAGAGTGAGGTCACGTGAACTCAACTTGTTGACTATCAGTGGAGTAACTTGATAAGTTTTGTAAGCGGCCTAAAAAAACTTCGGGGATGGATTCTTCAAAGCTCATTATTGAAATTTAGCAGCAGTTTCCTAGTGATAGCAATAAACTGGTAGCAGGAAACAAGTAAAGGAATTAAATATTGTTTGAGAGCTTTTCTGGGGGTTGTAAATACATTCTTAGTTCAGAAATTTTATTTGTCCTGAC